>JANHAO010002643.1:0-28808 GCA_026873985.1 Saraca asoca
AGAAAGTCAAAAGTTCTTTCAAGTTTCTAGAAGATTCATGTTTCTAGGAGATTAATTCATATATTTGCATTAATTAGCATATTAAATAGGTTCAATATCGTAGGTGTGCTAAGTGCCTATAAATACTTTGTATTTGAGTCAGTTTGTAAGCCAAGCAAAAAGCCAAACAAAGTAAATCAAAGTAGCATTTTTCTATAAAAATTTCTCTCGGAGTTTGTCTCCTCTCCTTTCCTATCATCCTTCCTCCAACAGCTATTTCTTTCATCTGGGCTCAACCTGGGGATTCCCCTTTGGTGCTTTTGGCTCTGAGGTTGGCCGTCCCACTTCTAGGGGTCTTTCTCTCGCCATGTTGCTTGCATTCTTGGCTGCAGTTTACCTTGTTACAAGCACGGTCAAGTGGCTTGTCACTGCCTTTTTAAGCTTGGGTCTGATCTTCCTTCTCATTCTTCTAAAGCTTTATATATGCCTCTCGTTCCCATCACCATTTTATTAAAAGTTAATTTATCACATTAATTTTTCATGCATAATTTCTCAACTCATTTTCAACTACACATCTAATTTAATTTATATTAATTATATATGACATAGAAATTTTCAACTACACATCTAATTTAATTTATATTAATTATATATGACATAGAAATTTTCAACTACACATCTAATTTAATTCATATTAATTATATATGGCATAGAAATTATGTGGGAAGAAAATGATATAATAAATCAACACACAATAGTATTATAATTCTTGTTTAAAAAATTTATAAAAAATACATAATTTAATAAAATAATTAATTAAATAGATGATGAATGTTAATTCTAAATTTTATATAATTTAAAATTTTGATTTTTAAGTTTTTAAAGTCAATGAAAGAAAAATCTAACCATTCCAAAATCAAAAGGAGCTATTTTGACATTTTTCGACATCAATAATATTGTCATGTAATTTAACTTCAGTTTAGAATCTCATCCCTGATTTTCATACTTTGCATCATGTGTCCTTGAAATTTATATAATTTGCATATAGTGGTCCCTTGCTATCGTAATGCCCTATTGTTTTGTAAAAATGCACGCACAAAAGGTTGCCTCCATTTTCAGCCCAAATGACATACCATGACTCCATCTAAAGCTGAACATCAGGTGATTTATATGTAGTAGCCACTTTTCATTTTTAAATAATTTCTTTAAAATAGTTATTGGATTTAAATGAGAAGTGATTTTATTTATAATTTTTATTTTAATTATATTTGTATAATTATAAAATTCATCAATTTTATCAAGAATTTCATTAGAATTAATTTCATTCACTACTGTAATAACATATTTACATGTTAGTTATTTTATACATGCTACGTCAATTTAGAAACCAATGTCCATTTGAATAATGTGGTAGGTTAAAACAATCTATGTCAATTTTTTAATCAACATGTAAGATAAGAAATAATGTTAGTTTCTAATATACAACTGACATATTTTATAGATAACCAACATATTTTTTCCACCAAAACGTCAGTTTTTATCATCGACTGATGTCCTTTATCAACTACTAAAAATGTTAGTTTTACAAAATAATTGATGTCTTTTCTTAACTATTAAAGACGTTGGTTACTTATAAAAATTGATCTTATTAGTGGAAAAAAAGGATGCCGATTTTATATAAAAATCCGTCATAATTTCTCTTAAAAAAAACCTTTTACTATTAGTTACATTTTTTTTTAATAAAAATATGCTGCTAACTAGTTATAATTTTTATAGAAATCTATTGGTATTTACATTTTCACAAGAACAATCATCATATCAAAATCTACAATTACCCAATATAATCCTAATTTTAATAATTTCTAATATTTTATTATATTAACAAAAAATTTAAAACATTACAAAACTAAATTAAAATCAAAATATGCCATATTAACAACAAGTCTATACATAATAATAATTTATTTACTTTTTGAGTAACTTCACTCACTTGTGCTTCTCCTTTAGTTAAGTTTTCTCCTTTAATGCAATTTGTGATATTGGTGAAAGCTTTGGGTAAGGAATATTTGAAGTATTATAGTGTCCATTCATTTAGGTCAAAGCTGCATTTTTATATATATAATTCATAAAAATCAATTTACTTGAAAGATAGGATTTTATTTTTTATGAAATTAGTAAAATGATATTTGTATTTCATATAAGAAACTAAATTAAGCTTATCAGAAATTGGTTGCAGTGTTCATACCTAAGATTAAACCATTCAAGAGGCTATTAAGATTTTATATTATAACTAAACAACTAAATTCCTTCCTAAGATAGTATCTACTTCATTGAAATCACATAATTTTATTATCAAGCCATCTTAATTTCAATAATCACATAATCAAGTATAAACATCTAAACTACAAATTATATAGTTGCCTACATATATAATAAACACAATCAATTACCTTTAATTTTTCCTAGTGTTTTTTTCTCTGGGAAGATCTTCAACCCGTATTCCTTCACTGTGATTATCTCACATGTAAAACTCCTCTAAGTTACTTTTGTGATTCACTAGAGGTAGTCCTGAAGAGAAAGGAGGGGTCTCCTCAATATCATTACTTATTTCTTCTTCATCCCATCACTAGCAATCTATCTTTTCCCTTAAACAACTACAAATCACTTCTTATAAGTTGAGTCTATGATATATAAAAACCTGTTTTGCTTAAGATGCTATTATGAATGATTCTCCCTTATAACCTTCCTTATTATGGTCTACTAACATAAATCCTAACTCATTGACTTAGATGCTATTGTTATTTTTAATCCATTTACATCAAAATATAGTCACCCTAAATTTGATGTAGTCTAGCTCCCATATGTCTTCAGTGACCCTATAATATGACATATTCATGTATACAAGGTTTTTATCTTTGGAACTAGAAACATGCATTGACTAAGCCATCAAAATAACCCTACTATTTTGCATAATCTCTTGTCATTTTGTCCCTTTGTGTAGAAAGAATACCCATTGATGTCATATCCATGATAAGGTAAGACCTCCATGCTAGGTTCATGGGCTAACCATCTTATAGTTTTAGAAAGGTCATTTGGTGTTTGTACCAATTGAAAATGAACTCGATTCTGGAATCTAGTGATGAAGGAACAGTTGTGTTCAAATTGTACCCACTGCATTCTTTCCACAATTTTGCTCTCTTGTAAAGGTCATATGCACATCCAAGTAAGGCCCCACTTCTTTCTATTATGTAAGACATAAAAGTGTACTTGTAACCATATTTCATGACTGATACTCACCACTTGAGTCCCCAATGTACCCTTAGCTATAATTCTCCCTTCATTATGAGACTTGGGAACATAACTTCTACATTTGATAAATATGCATTGTAGAACTTAACAATCTCTTTTGTTATGTAGCATTTAACAATACATCCTTCAGTCTGATATCAATTCCTCATATACCCTTTTAAGATTTTCATATATCGCTAAAATGGGTACATGCAAATTAAATAAACTAGTGCACTGAATTGTATCTCTCTCACCAAATGAACAACTAGATGCATCATGATGTTAGAAATGGAAGGTGGAAAATACATCTCAAGTTGGCATAACATAAGAACAACTTCACTTTGCAAGTCATCCAATTTCTTAGAGTCAACGACTTTGTTATATATTGCATTGAAGAAAAAATAAAGTCTAGTAACTGCATGTCTCACAGGTTTTAGGCAATATTAATCAGATTGCCACCAGCAAAAATTGTTGCATCAAAGCTTGACAATCACGAGACTTCAAACCAACTAATTTCAAATATTTCATCAAAACAAGGCTTCAGATGTTTGAAGAATACCATTGCAACACTTTAACACCATGTAAATACTCATAGAAACTTGTTTTCTCCTTTATAGACATAGGATGATGTGCTAAAGGCAAACACGTATGTTAACCGCTTATTCCTTTCGTGTTGCCATTTCAACCAAATCTACTTTGGCTTTGACTCTATCTTAGTCATATCTTGTATGTTCAAAAGCATTCTAATGAGACTATTATAAATATATTTCTCCACGTGCATCCCATCAAAATTATGTCTCATAAACAAGATTTGCCAATATGGAAGATCAAAGAATGTGGATAAGGTTTGCCAAAAATGACATCAATATTTTTTACTTATTCATAAACCTGGTCCCCAGTTAAGGGCAATAGAACTTTCCTTCCTCTGGTGGCCCATTGAAAGCCTTTTTTTTTCTTTTATGCCTATGATAATGCTGGAACTCAAGAAGAAATCTCTAATGACTAAGATACACTATCTTTTTTCCATGCTCATGTTCATAAGAAGATGTATTATTGTTACAAATAGGGCATACTTTATGTCCTTTGACACTATATCCATATGAGTTTCCGTAAGCTAGGAAGTCATTTATTGTGCAAAAGAACAAGACATGCAACTGAAAAGACTCTTGATGATATGTGTCAAATACCAGCACCTTCATCTCACATCATCCTCAAGTGTTCAATAAGTGGTGCCAACCACACACACACATATACAAATATGTATATATATTCATTTCTTAGTTGTTTGGGGCCTAAAATCATCAATGACAACATTATACTCTTCAATTTGTAAATCACCAACAAAATGGCTCATGTGCTATGTTTACTACTTAAGTCACCATGAGGGTTCATTCCATCTATACAAAGGTTTCTTGCTTTATTACTAAATTTAGGGAACAATGAATCAAGTGTTTTTCATTAAGGAAATTGAGCTAGATGTCGAAGCTTGTCATAAAAATCATCAGATCTGCATGCTACATTAAGTTCTTGGCATTTCTTACATTATCAAACATGCATTTAAACCTTGATATTATTGAAAGATACTATAACACCTTAGCCAAAGCCTTTTTATTTTTCATGACATTATTCTTCTTCAATTTGTAACATGATGCCTCACATTTTGGACACTCATGTAAATTTTTGTACTCCTTTCAGTATAATATACAATCATTTGGGTAAGCATGTATCTTCTTATACTCCAAACCCATTAGATGCAAGATTTTCTCGAGTTTGTAAGCACTATTGGAAAATTTATTACCTTTTAGAAGCATATCTTTCAAGACTTAAGTAAGGCCATGAAACTCTAATCACTCCACTTATTCCCTTTTTCATGTTTAACAATCTCATCCTAGTAGATAATCATGTAAATTTAGTACAACCAGGATAAAAAGGCTTTTCTGCATCACTTAAAAAGTTTTCAAGGATATGTAGTCACTCGATAATCTTTAACAACATCACGCACCATATCTTCAATTCGATCATACAAACCCACATCAATTTCATTGTTTTGGTACCCTTCCTTTTCTTGATAACTACTAGACATTTGACTTTCACTGTACCATATTTATTGTGTATACCCTTTATCAATGTCGTGAATAAATAAAAAATCTTTTACTTCCTTGGCTTTCACTCTTTTACACAATAACATCTCACACAAGGATAGATAATTAGCTGAATACTTTTTATAGCATGTTGATCAATAGTAAATCTAATAAACTCCTCCCTATTTGCATATTCTTCACTCAACTGATTAGCAGACACCTATCTACGATCCATAACTATCAAAAATTTATCAAAAATAAAAAATAAGGTAATGTTGGACTCATGTTAACAAACTAAATTAATTATATTTTAAATTTTTATTTTAAAATTATATCAATTAAACTTTATTTGTGATGTAGAAACTCACTAAAAAAATGCATAATTTTTTATAGGAAAATCTATCGAAAATCATGATAAATCCATCATAAATGACAAATTTCTAATGGAATGTGGTTGTTAGTAAAACCATGGTCGACAAATCTTTCTGTCAAAAATTTACTTCCAACAGATTTTAAAGCGATAGTTTTTTTCATATAATTTTTTCTCTTTTTATACATTGAAATGCAATTGTAAATTGATCAGTAAATTTGTCAAAAATCCATCAAAAAAATGATAACTTTTTATAATTTTATTTGATATAATTTTCTAAAATTTGATTTTTTAAATTTTTCTTAAAATAATTTTGATTAGTATTAAAAATTAATTTAATCTTTTTAATTTTAATTTCTAAAAATTATTGTTTAATTATAATAAAAAATTAACATACAGTACACATGAATAGGAATAAATATATAAAATTAGTAAAATAATTCATAAATTATATTATTCAAATCAATGTATGAAATATATTATTAAAAAAATAAAAACATAACTATAAGTTAAGATTGTCAAAGAAGAATTGATCATCAACCTTTGGATCTAGGGTAATGTCCTGTTGCTATGATTATCCAAGACCTTTGATTGGTAGTGGTTGAAACATTGACTGGGATGGTTATGATGGTGATGATAGATTGGCCAAGGTTCTACTGTTATGGCTGTCTAGAATATGCTTCTTTTAGTCCAACTATAATCCACCCCTATCCTTGCATCCTGATTGGCCATGTTTCGATGACTTTTGGAATGGAATAAACCCAATCAAAGACGTGTTCCCTAGTTAATCTTGGAGATGGTTTTGATCTCTCTACTCTATTTTTGATGAAGTTGTTCTTGTTTCTCCTGTAAGGATGATTGTATGGTAGAAACTATCTGTGACAATCAAATCATGATTGTTTCTTCCTATGCTTTAAGGTGAATGCTTTTATGGATTTCTTACATATCGGGTAGGCTAATTTTCCAGCCATTTGCCAACTAGATAACATCCCATACATAGGAAAGTCATTGATGGTTTACACCAATGCGACATTCATTTGAAAGTTTTACTTCATTGAAATGCCATATATTAGAACACTATCATTACACAAAGTGACATCAATGGTTGCATGAAAACATTAATTTTACTTTTTGGATTTTCTGGACCTAGGATAATCAAGGTCAGGAACATATATAGAGTACAGTGTAGCATGAGTAATGAGTGACTATTACTAGCCAACATGAGTACGGTGCAGCATTATGACTGCATGAAGTGAATCCATCAAAACACAACCTAAGTTTTACATTTTGAGGATTGATTGCAAACTCTAGGTGCTTTTGGTCAAATTATTTCCAAGCTTTTCCATCCAAAAGATGTCATAAAAAGCCTATCTCCCTTTGACTCTCATGATGTTATCTCATATGAGGAGCCAACTTCATTGAAATATACAACTTTTGTAGCTTGGGAATTAAAGGCAGATAATATATTCTCTTGAATGGAACTTATTTACTATTTTGGCCTGCCTTCCATTCCTTATATTGAGGTGAACCACAAATTTTACATTATCTATCAAATCTAGCCTCCTTATAAAATAACATGCACCTTTTCATACAATAGTCTATTTTCTAATACCTTCATCCTAACTTCTTGATTAACTTCCTTGTTTCATAAAAGTTAGGAAGAGCAATGTTATCAAGTGAGTGTGTCTTAGTCGCAAGTTGTATAATTTGATCAAAGAAATTCTATGGTAAGTTAAAGTCATATTTTATGCTTAACATCCTTGCTTCTAATGACAACTCTAAATGGTCAATACAACCTATCCATAAAGGCTGATGTATAGCTTCTAACATTTCATAAAATTTCTGAGCATCTTTATTTAGAGGCTCTTCTATATTGTATTCAAAGTGAGTTGTAACATGTGGCCAATTAACATCTAATAGCACATTTTTATATATATTACTTGCATTATGCAAATCTTATGTTATACCACTAGAAGACTTTCCTTTTTCTATAGATCTCTCCTCACCATGATCAGTTCACCACTAGTAATCATATTTAAATCTAAATCTATACAAATCAACCTTAGCTTCATTAGGAGGTAAAAATTTTCTAAATTTATGTTTGGAGCATGGACAACTTGTCTAAACCATCACGAATAAAAATTGGTTGAGTTTTTACAAAATTAATAAATTCTTCCATGCTACTAAGAAAATCCGTCATATATCCACTACGTCTCAAAAGAAGTTTATTATACATCCATCTTTGTTTTAGGATTTTCATATTCTATTTATCGGAGTTAATGGAAATAGGAGAAAATCACTACATATTTATGGAAATATATAGGAGAAACTATTTATAGAATTTCCATATTCCATAAATAGTTCTATTATTATATTTTCTCCTACTAAATAAAAATAAACAATAACCAAACTATTTAGGGAATTAATAATTAATATCTACAATACATTTACTAATTTCAAAAATTAACATAATCAAAATATATATAATTTCTAAAATAAAAATATGTTCTAACTATAAAATATGTAATTCCTAAAGTTATTTCTAGAACGTTATTAACTTTATCATCTAACTACTTAATTCTATAGAATCTAATTCAAAATGTATATAATTTTTAAATATAGTTCACTAATTATAATTAGTCAATCCTAATTTAAACATATAACAAAATACAACTAATAATTAAAAATTAGCTCATGCAACATTAAAAAATATGAATAATTAATTAAATAATGATTAAAAATATGTATTAATCTCAGTGTTCAAGCAAGATAAGTCACAAAAATTTACAGAAGTTGAAGTCCAAATCTATAGAAAACAAAATAAAACAAACCAATTAACCCATAAAACATGTAATAATTAAACAAAAGCAATCGATAATAATGTAAAACAAAATAGTTAGAACAAATCAATTTAGATTTGTGAAAAATATCTTAAAAGCACAAGAATGAAGCTAAGAAAGCAAGCAATAGCTCTGATGTGGCATAGGAAGTAGAAGAAAATCAAGAATGAGGGGCAAATCATGTGTCCAAGCCCTATTCAAATTTTCAAATTTTTGATGAATTTTTCCGTCTAAAATCCATCATGTAATTATGTCCATAAGAAAATCCATCAGAAATAGCAAGCAAATTTTTTTAAAAAAATTCATACCCATTTTTTGATAGATTTAATTTTAGGGCAAATTTTTTGATATATTTTTGATAGATTTCTATCATCAGTAACTAACGATCATTTTATTAACAGTTGATTTTTCGATGGATTTTTTATGAAAGAAATCCATAAGAATTCATAAGAAATGACATTACCTTTTGCAGTGACTGAAGCTACAATTATAAATTTACAATCCCAAACATGCTAGAAAACAAGTTAGCTATATCTTGGGTTTGTTCCTATGCTAAAAAAGTATTAGGGCATTTTTGTGTTCTAACTATAATACATGCCTTTACTTTAGGGCATGCAATTAAACATAATCAACAAATAACTAAAAGACAACTAGGGCACACAATTAAACATACTTAGCAAATAGTTCATCTCATTAACGTAAAATCAATCATTAATAAAATTAAAAAGAAAAGTAGTTATTACCTAAAAATAGAGAGAGGGTGAAATAAACAAGATTGGTTCAAACTACCAAGATATGAAAAGTGAGAGTGAGCTAGTCTTTAGTGAGAGGGCTTTGAATTGCCAAAGATGGAGGGGAGAGAGCTATAGTTTCACACCAAAAAGAGAGCGAGAGTGACAATTATTTCTATGGAACTACTATACAAATGAAAAACTTTTGATGTCCATTTTTTAGTAATGTGAATCTCCAAAGATGGAGGGGGGAGAGCTATGATTTCACATCAAGAAGAGAGCAATATTTCTGTGAAACTTCTATATAAATGAAAAAAAATTTATGTCCATTTTTTAGTGAGAACTAATATTTTAATTTTCATTTACATGCATATTTTCCTACCACCATGTCTTATTTATTTTAAATTATTTTTGTCCATTTTATTTTTTTAGATAATATATTACAATTTTCACAAATAAATTGTCAAAGGCTAATTATTTTCTAAATTATTTTATCCATTAAATAATGCTTAAAATTCTTGAATTGTTTTATCTAATTTAATAGTATTAAATTCTTGGAATATTCTATAATCTTAGTAAAATGGAATTATTTGATTGGAAATAAAAAAAAATAATGATTAGAGAATAAATTTTGTTCATAAATAAAATTAGACAAAATAATTTGAGATTTAACATGTTAAAAAAAAATAGAGATATCTAATATTAGAATTAATTTAAAATGTATCAAGATTTTAGACATTGATTTTTGTTAGAAATTAGATATCATTTCTCTTAACTCATATTTTTTTAAAAAAATAAAAATATCTAATATAACATCTAATTAAAATTTTGTAGAGATTTTAAACGTTGATTTTTTTAACAACAATCGATGTCATTTCTTTTAACTTGTATTTAAAAAGAAAAAAAAGATCTCTAATATATTAATCTAATTAAAATGCATAGAGACTTTCTTAATTCTATCTCCTTCAAAGTATTGCAAAAGTAAGTGTGTGTGTGTGTGTATATATATATATATATATATAAAACTTATAGGTTGTCACTCAATCTGCTAAATATAATTAGCATCTTTAAAAAAATGAAATTATTATATATAATCATAAATTATTCATAACTAACTTTAATATATACTAATAAACTGTAGTTTTTGAAAACTTTAGATGTTGGTTTTCATTAAAAAAATTGATGTAGTGTCTCTTAACATTTATTTATAAAAAACAAATATATCTAATATTACATCTAGTTTAAATTACTTATAAAAAATAGAGATATCTAATATTATATCTAATTTAAAATGTATAGAGACCTTAGACGTCGATTTTTGTTGAAACATCAACATAGTTTCTCTTAACTTGTATTTTTTTTTTTTATAAAATAGTGATATCTAATATTACATCTAATTTTAAAATATGTGGAGATCTTAGACTTCAATTTTATATAAAAAATTAACTTAATTTCTCCTAACTAATCTTTAAAAAAAAAACATACATATAATATTATATATAATAATTTTCATTTTAGATGTTGGTTAATATGTTGAAACTGACATTTTAATAATTAAGGACTTCAATTTTTATTAAAAAACCAATGTATTTTGTCTTAATTTGTTTTCTTTTTCTTTTTTTTTAAAGAGACATATAATTTATTACAAGACCTTCAATACAATACAAATTCAATATGTTACAACTTTCCTAGTTATCATTAACACAAGAATGAAGGAGAAACCCAGCTCTCTAGTATCAAATTTGGTCAATTCTAGCTTGAGTGTAAGGACTAGTATCTTTAAAGTATGTAAAATGGAAGAAATTAATAATCATTACAAAAATTTACAATTTCATAATTTTGAAAAATGAAAAATTAATTGTAATATTGTTATATGAATAAATTCATTGTATGTAAACAATTTGATTAAGAATTCAATTAATAAACTATTAAAAAATTTATTTGACTATATATTTAAAAAGTTCTTTGAAGTTTAATCAAATAAGAATTTAATTGATAAATTAATAAAAAAAATTTGACAATTAAGGAGTCATAGATTTCAAAGATGATTTGAATATAAATAATATAAATTAAATAATTTCAAAAATGCATTGGTTCCTTAATTGAAACCAGTGTCAAATGTGATGTTGAATTTAGATATCAGTTGTTTAATAGGAATTGACATGATAATTTTCCTCATATTTACAAAAACATCACCATGTCCACATATATGTCAGTTTATCTTTCATCCAATGCCAATTTAATGACTTTATTTCTGTATTTTGTAATAGTGATTTAGCCTAAAACACATGTTGTATAAAAAACTTTACCATAATTACAACATTTTATTTACCATGATATTATTTGTTGTAGGTAATTTTCGGTACTATACAAATGTGCTAGTAAAAGTCCAATGGATAGACTCAACTGATAAGGGGTCGGCTTATCCAGGATTGAGGCCACTAGACTAAGACATTAGGTGGCCAAATGTGAGCTCAGGTCTCTAGTCAACATGGGTCAAAGCAGTAACCTTAAGTCACTAGGGACAAGGCCTAGCCCGTGGCTCGAAGCACGCTTTCTCAACAATCAAACTAGGAAGATCTATTTAGTTTCCTATTTTAATGGGAACCCGTTATAACCATCACTCCTTATCTATTATATAATACAAATCAAGTCATGATATTTATCAGTTATTGAGTATTCTAACTGTAACATCCTAACCATTATAAATAGGGGTAAAGTCATTGTACAAGGGACAATCAATATGCAATCAAGAGAAGATATATGGCTGTTGAGCCAAGAATATAGAGAAATAAAATAACCGTGGATGTAGGGGTCATTTTACTTTAGCCAAACCACGTTAAAAACTCCTGATATCTCCTTGTTCTTCCTCTCTCTTTCTCTCTCTCTTTTACATTCAATCTGTAGTTTGGGGTTTAAGACTTGAGTTGACTAGATTTTATCGTCAACATTTTCGTGCTAGAATGAGGGCCTTAAACTGCATTCACCTTTAATTTCTGATGGCTAGAGGAAAAACCACTAGGAGTTTAGATGCTATAGTTAGCCAACCAAATGGTCACACGAAACAATGGAAGGATCCAGTTTTCCCTACGATAGGCATTTCTACCACCCCCACCATAGGTGTTGCCATTGGCATGCCCCCAGTGGCCTCACACCAACCTGCTTTTATTAATGGAATATAAGCATGGTATCAAAAACATGAGGCACTTAAGAAAATGGTAGAAGAGTTGGCTGATGTGGTTAGGGCATTGACTTAACCATAAGCCCAAGGCTCACAAGAGTAAGTTAAGGGTGTTGTACAAAAAGAAGCTCCCCAACAACCACAAGAAGGAGCTCAGGAAGAGAGACCAACTAAAGAAGAACATTAGTATACTCAGTCAACTCACTCTACTTACTCATGGCCAAGGTTTGAGGTCCATCAAGCTCATAAAGAAGATGAAGGAAACCATCAGTGATGTGGGGGCTCACATCGAGCTGAAGGCTCAAACAGGTCTAATAGAAGACATGCCTTAGATTAAAACTCGTCGAGCCATGAGCAGAGAAAGCACAGAACCTCAGATCTTAATGACAAAAAGAGGGGTCAGCCATCATCCAGCAATCAGTGAAAGGCTCAAGATCACATGGTAGATGAGCTATTTCAAAGGGTGGAGTAGTTAGAACAACACCCTCAAGCTCAGGACCATCGAGATTATTATGAGAAGAGGACATCATTCACCAAGGAGATCAAGAAAGAGCCTCTCCCTTATAGGTTCAAAGTTCCCATTATCCCATAATACAATGAGAATAATGACCCATATGACCACGTAGATGCATTTAATATACAAATGGATTTTTAAATGACCAATCTTTTTGTCAAGTGTCGTGTCTACCCAGCCACTTTAGGGGGCATACCTCGATCATGATTTAGGAGCCTCCTAGCTCGTAGCATTCACAATTAAGAAGAATGCTAGAGGAGATTTATCAATCAATACAAGGCAAAGAGAAGGCAGCTTGTATCATCCTGCCACCTTATACTGGTCTTTCAGCTGTAAAATGAATCACTGAAAAACTACATCACCCAACTCAGGCACGAGATCAATACCATGGAGAATCCCTCAGATGAAAGCATCCTGACAGTAATATCCACAAGACTCTGCAAAGATGGAAAGTTATATAAAAACATATACAAGTCCCCAGTAAGGGATTTAGCTTAATTTTATAAACAAGCTACCAAACAGATCAGATAAGAAGAGACCTTTGGCCTAAGGAAATCTGATCAAAATGATAAGGTGAATAGTTCCAAAAAGAGGATCAATGACTATAATGATGAGGACAGTTAGAAGGATGGCTCTAATAATCAACCTACAAAGAAAGCCAGGAGTGAGTAACCTTAGCATCAAGGTCATCATGATAGCTATAGTGTCATCAGATACTCAAGATAAGATCTTTGCAGTAGAGAGAAATAAGGAGGACTTTAGCAAGCCTCAACCCCTAAAGACTCCCAATAAGCCTAGGAATAACACAAACAAGTTTTATGCCTACCATAATGAGGTCAGGTACAATACTTTAGAGTGCTTAGTGCTCAAGGATGCCATAGAAGACCTCATCAAGAAAGGTCACTTGTGAGACTATGTGGTGCAACCTTTAGGACAGTGACCTTAGCAACTCCAACTGGATCCCGCTCAAGAGCAAGAATCTGCAATAAGGATCATTTTCTAATTCTCAAAGTATTATATAAGAAGTAAGCCATCCTCAGTGCTGACAAGGTCATAACCTTTGCGGTACAAGATTGCCACTCTTTTTGGCATGAGATCACCAACCTTTGTGGCACAAGATTGCCACTCCTTTTTGGCATAAGATCGCCAATCTTTGTGGCACAAGATCACCATCCTTCTTGGCATAAGATCGCCAACCTTTGTGGCATAAGATTGCCACTCTTTTTGGCACAAGATCGTGACCTACTGAGACGTGACCTCGTGGGCAACCAGATTACTGGCTAAAGCAAGACCAATTGGATATTCAACCTATCAAATATACATTGTCTTGATTAATGAATATACATTATCATGGTCCGCAAGCTAAGAAACATTAATGTGACCTATTAAACATCCAACTTGGTGTAAACTTGGAAAATCAAGGAAATTATGAAAAATTCATCAAAAAGCTTGTTCACCGGGATAAATATACATATGAACATTAAAGAGATAAAACTATTATAGAAGTCTAAATGATAGCATAGTAGATTGAGCTTTTACCAGTAAATTACAACTCCTAGTCTGTAAAATGCACTAAGAGTTGGGGGCTAATGTTATTGGTAATTTTCAGTACCATACAAATGGGCTGGTAAAAGTCCAATGGACAGACTCAAATAATAAGGGCTCAACTTATCTAAGATTGAGGCCACTGGACCAAGACGTTAAGTGGACAAATGCAAGCTCAGGTCATTGGTCAAAATGGCTCAAAATAGCAACCTTAGGTCACTAAGGACAAGGACTAGCCTGTAGCTCGAGGCATGCTTTCTCAACGATCAAACTAGGAAGATCCGTTTAGTTTCCTATTTTAAAGGGAACCCATTATAACCATCAATCCTTATCTATTATGTAATCCTAATTAAGTCATGATACTTATCAAGTATTAAGTTGTATTCAAATTGTAGCATCCAACCATTATAAATAGGGTTAAAGTTATTGTACAAGGAACAATCAACATACAATCAAGAGAAGATATATGGCTACAGAGCCAAGAGTACAAAGAAATAAAATAACCATGGACATAGGGGTTAATTGATTTTAGTCGAATCATATCAAAAACTCCTTGTGTCTCGTTGTTCTTCCTCTTTCTCTCTCTTTCTCTCTCTATCTTTTACATTCAATCTATAATTTGGGGTTTAGAACTTGAGTTGACCAAATTTTACCATCAATATTATTAAAACCTACTTTTTAATTGAATTAATGCATTTTTAATATGTTTTAAATAAAAAAGCTTATTTGTAAATGAATAGGAATCATTATTTTTTTTACATAATTTTCAAATAATAGAATTTATTTGTAAATAAATCAAAATCACTTCTATTGAAATGAAATCAAATCAATTTTAGAAAAAATTAATTCCAAACAAAACCTAAGAAACCGTTATCAAATTGACCATTACAAACCTTGTCTAAGAAATCAAAACCAAATTGGATTATGTCTAAGAGTTTGTTTGCTAGAGAGGAAAATATTTTTCTGAAAACTATTTTCCTAACTTTCTTATGTTTGAAACTAATAAGAAAGTTAGTTAATAGAAAATAGATTAATAGAAAATGATAGTATGTTTGAGAGAAAGTGATTTCTCCTCTTAATCAAAAAAATACTTCCCCCAAATCACCTTAATTATATTACATATTGTTTTCACTTCCTTTTCTTTTCTTTCTCCCCTTTCTTTGTCTATTGTATATCTCTTTGTCCCCTTCATACTTTTCTTCCTTCTTTCTCTACCTTTTTTTCTTCTATCTTTCTCTCCTTACCACAAACTCTCTCTTCTCTCACCCCCTCTATTTCTCACTTTTTATTTCCATTTCTCTCTTTCATGTTTTTTTCTCTTCCTTACCCCTCTATTCCATCTCTATCCTTTCTTTCTCCCTATTTTCTCTATCTCCTATCTCTCTTCTTCTTTCTCCCCTCTTCTATCTCACAAATGTTGATATCCAATATTTATATGAAAATTGTTTTGAAAAAGTATTTAAACAATTAAAAGAGTTAACAAATGTGATAAATAATTTTGGTCAAAATCAGTTGAATATGAGTTAAATTCATGAAGAAATGATGAAAATGAAAAAAAAAAAAAAGAAGGATTTAAATATTCTTCTTTGTATATTTTTCTAAAACATGATACACTTAATTGTTCAATTTTACTAGTAGAGATTTAGTGACTCTTATCATGAAAGCATTATAATAACAAAATAATCATTGTATGGATTAACCTTAAAGATAAACTTTATATGGATAGCGTTATTTTTCAATCAAAGAAAATAGTTTGTATTTATGCACTATACAAGAGAAAATATTTTCTATTTTATTGTTCAAACAATAAAAAATTTATTTATTTTTTAAAAATGTACTTTCCTAAAAAAGTATTTTCAATAAAATTTTAATTTCCTTCAAAACAAAAAGAACTAAATTCTAATCCAATTGAAACCATGAATCTTGATTTAAAGCAGTTTTAAGTGATTTTGAACTATTTCAAAATTTGACAGCCCAACTTCATTTTCAACTCTTGACCAAGAACACATAATAGTAGTTGTGTGTTTTGAAACCAAGGAATAAGAAATATTTTACAAAGAAGTGAAGTTAAGCTAAGAAATGTGAAAATTTCTGAAGGTGGGATCAAAATTATGAGTAGGATCATTGAAGAAATTCGAGCAAAATCATACTTAGGATTGAGGAGTTCAATTATGAAAAATTTAATTCAACTTGAGGAGATTCAATTGAAAATGCAAGAATGCTCACCAAAATGTGCAACCATTCTGAAAGTCCAAATAGAAATGTGACCAAAATCACGATCGAGGTTCAAGAAATAAGGTAGGAAGATTTGACTCACATTGTAGAAATCTAGTTCAAATTTTGATTTAGATTGTAAGAACAAAATTGCTGGGTTCTTATGAGCATGATCATGAATCCAGTTCAAAAGCTGTGATTTGACTCGTACAAGCAGATATTGCATGACAATAGTGTTGGTCCCAAAAATAATGATATTTCTCTTTTTTAAAAAAATACTCTTTTAATTTAGACCGGATTCTAGTTTGTTTCAATAACACTGAAAATCTTTAAAGAAAATGATCAGAGTATCTTTATTGAATAATCAAGATTGAATTACAATCACTGATTAGATGTAATGCAGAATCTGAATTGTAGTTAAACTAGAATTGTAGCAGAAAGATAATTACAGAACAAATAATAAAGAATGCAAAGATTTTTAAAATGGTTCAACTTCAATTGAAATCATGTTTAAAGTCTACATCCATTAGATAATCCACAACTGGATAGTCACTTTTTATTAATAACCACAAGATTTATTTAGGCTCTTGTGAACAAGTTCATATACAAGATTTAACTGGGTTCTTGCTAACCTATAGATACAAAAATTCTTTCACCTTCTGCAAATTATGATCAACCTCATAATCTTAGAAGATACTCTAAGAATTCTCCACACCTTCAACTAATTATGATTAACCTCATAACTAAAAAATATGCAAAAGGAAGATCAACTTCTTCTTTTGTATCTCAGATTTCTATCAACCTAGAAATCTAAAAATAGAACCAAAATAGAAAAGTTAGAAATACAATACCATAATTGAGATGAAAATCTCAATTATCTACTGTGTGTTCTTCACAAATTTGATCTAAGAACTTCAATCAAATGATATTTGACGAGGTAGAGGTAGATTAGTTGTAGCTTTAGTTTTCTCCCTATTTTTCATAGTTGGTGATATGACAAACTATTATGCTTGAAATGAGGTTGACCTCTATTTATAGTGTGATAACCAATATTTGAAAAATAACTAATTTTTTTACTGTGAATCGATTTAGATCGGTTACCAACTAATGAATTGATTTGTCTATGAAGATCATCAAAAACTTTAAGACTAAATTGATGCATGAATCAATTTACACTACAATGAAAAGAAGTCATGAATCGATTGCCAAATCGATTCAAAAAAAATTTCTAACTTTTGGTAAAAGCATTTTTCAAAACTTTTCTTCATGAATTGATTACATACTAGATTCAAGTACATTTCACAAGATTTCAATATAAATCAATTAATGAATTGATTCACACAATAAAAAATAGTTTTTATAAAATTACACTTGTGAAAATGCATTTGAAAACTTAGTTAGAAAATATTTAATTTTAAGTTCATTTCACTTAATTTATTTCTACCTCAATACTATGTTTATAGTGGATCTCTTGAATGTCACTTGATCAACTTTAAATTTGCAAAACCAATAAACACTAAAAACATATAGTTAGATAGTAACATGAATCAAAATTATTTTTTAACATCAAAATAGAAGAAAAACATGATATCAAGGCTAACATTCTCCCCCTTTTTGATGGTAACAAACAATTTTAGATAAGGATCAAACTATGAATACAGTTAGCAATTTTAAATGAGGGTCTTTACACCCTCTTAAGGGTCTTTAGTCATTTTTCTTTGATTTCTACAATCTCAATATACTCTTATCTAAAATCCTATTACTTCTCTCCCCTTTTGGCACATCAAAAAGAAATAGTGCATCATCAAAGAGAGAAAATATAATCAGGATAGAATTAAAATATCAAAATATAATCCATAATATTAATATTATTAGAAATTTAAGCTCCCCCTTAGGTAATGATTCTTCTAATTAGTTAAGAAATGTATACTAAAGATGATTTAAGAGATGTTGCATGAATCAACTTATGTATGTATAGATCAGTCTTCGAATCAATTCTGGAATTGATTCGTGGAGTTGAATAAAAATTGTCAAAAACTTTGGACCACTTGCCGAAAGATTGAAAATCTGATGAATAGATTTGATTAAGATTGAATCAATTTAAAAATCGATTTACTCAAGACTAAATCAATTCAGGAATCAATTTATTTAGTTTGAAAAAATAAATTTTCAATGTTTGAAATATTCCTAAAAGATTAAAAATTTTGCAAATCAATTCGCTAATCGATTTATAGTGTAAAATTTTGAGTTGTGAATCGATTCATGAATTGATTCAGAAACTCACATAAATCTTGGAAAAATTTGAATTAATTCAAGACTCAATTCGGAAAGTCCTAAAATCAATTTTCATGTAGTTTTGTTCCAAAAATGCTAATACATGATATATTTATCAGCAATAATCAATTCAACACTATTTATATCTCAAATCTCATATTGAGTGCCTATAAAACAAGCTTAGGGAGATCTTCGATTCCTAAGTTAGAATTTGCAATGTATAATTCAAATAAGCGTAAAAGATAGACATATCAAAATGCTAAAAATTTATTGAGGGGGTTTAACATTCATCATCATGTAGTGAGAGCAACTACTGTCCAAAACATCATGAGTTGTTTCTTTGTATCTCATAAACCTGCAAAATAGAAACTATACTTGCATTTGTGGTACCTAATGGATCTTAGGTACATATTTGTTAGTAAACATAGAAAGTTATCCTTTAGGTAACTACCCTAGTTTCTCATTTGGTTTCAGCACATAGGTTCCATTTCTATATGGATAATGGCTAATATGATATCCCTTTTTATTACAGTAAAAACAAGTCATGTAATTGAATTTTCTATTTGACTAGAAAGTCTAAGATCTTTTATTAGATCTCCTTTTATTTTATTGTCTAAATCCTAACCCAGTCTTATTTCAAGAAGTAGTTTGATTCTACAACATATTATTCAATCTCATCTTACTATTTACAAAACCTTGTAAAGCTCTGGTCAATGTGTCTATTTATGGTTATATAGATTTCACATTGATCACAAATTTTACTTTCATTCAATACTTTTTCAATTAAGAGATTTAAGCCATTATTTTCTTTTTCAGTCTACTTAATTCTCTCAAGCAAGCTTTCTTTTTCTTTATTTACATGCTTTATCTCTTTGTTAGCTTTTATCAATGATTCACAAAGTTCTTCACATAGACTAACAATTTCATCACCAAAAGAATTAAATTCATCATCAGAATAGAAAATAGATTGGCTCCCAAATACCTCACTATCTTTATCTACTTTAGCCATGAGGCAAAAGAGTGCTTCTTCCTCTATTTCTTCTTCTTCTTCAATATCAACTTGTTCATCATCCCAAATAGCTAGATTGCCTTTCTTGGAAGATGCCTTTATTTTCTTTCTTTCATTCTCCGATCGTCTCTTTAAAACTACAGGACAATCTAGTTTAAAGTATCTAGGTTTTTTGCATTCAAAGCATGTCGATTCATATTCATTTTTATTTTGGTTTCTTCTTTGTTTATTAACTTTGCTCTTTTCCTTATTTCTCTTTTCTTTATGTAGATTTTGAAACTTTTTGCTTAATGAGACAATGTCTTCTTCTTCATCTGCTTTTTCATTACTATCTGATTCTTCTTCAATAGATTGAAATGTCTTTGCAATTTTAAATGCCAAGGTTCTCTTCTTTTTATCATGACCATTCTCTTTGTATCTCTTTAGCTCTAACTCATGTTCTTCCAAATTTCCATAGAGCTCTTGATTGGTAGGCATTCCCATCTTGAGTGATTTCTTGATGGTTGTCACCTTAGGTTGCTACTCTTTTATTAGAGACCTTAGAATTTTGTGCACTAAATCTACATTGTCAAATGTTCTACCAAGAAGCATAAGATGGTTAGTGATAGCAATAAATTGTTGGATAAGATCCTTGATAGATTCTCCTTCTTCCATTTTGAGCATTTCATACTTAGAAAATAACACATGCACTTGAGATGCTTTAAACTATGTAGTGCCAACATGTGCTACTTCTAATGTCTCCCATATTTATTTAGCTATAGCATAGTTAGATTCTTTCATATTCAATAGGACAAAAAGAGTTGGAGATGATCCCCTTGACTTTGAAGGCTAGGAGGTGTTTCTACCTTTCCTCCTTAGTCCAAAAAGACTTAGGTTTAGGTTTTATAATCCCATTAATTAAATTTTATGGTAGATCATATCCATCCTTAATAATTTCTCACATGTCTAAATCTATGGCTTCCATAAAATCTCTAATTTTCTAGTTCCAATAGGTATAGTGATGTCCATTAAAACCAGGGGGCTTGTTCAAGGGTGGACATTCAGGCAAAAGTGTGAAATTAGAATCCATAATCTCTTTGAAAATAAAAGAGTATCAAGAGTCAAAGCTCTAATACCAATTGTTGGCCCCAAAAATAACAATATTTCCCTTTTTTAAAAAATACTTTTCTAATTTAGATTGGATTCTAATTTATTTTAATAACAGTAGAAGTCTTTAAAGAAAATAATTAGAGTATCATTATTGAATAATTAAGAGTGAATTGTAGTCACTGATTAGATGTAATGTAGAATTTAATGACAAAATATCGATTAAATAGAATTGTAGTTAAATCAAAATTGCAGCAAAAAGGTAATTACAGAAGAAATAATAAAGAACACAAAGATTTTTAAAGTAGTTCAACTTCAATTGAAATCGCAATTGAAGTCTACATCCACTAGACAATCCTCAGCCAGATAGTTACTTTTTATTATCAACCACAAGATTTATCTCGGCTCCTGTGAACCAATTCATACAAAAGATTTGACTGAGCTATTGCTAACATATAGATGCAAAAATTCTTTTACCTTCTACAAATTATGATTAACCTCATAATTTTAGAAGATACTCCAAGAATTTTCTATACCTTTAACTAACTATGATTAACCTCATAACTAAAGAAGATGCAAAGGGAAGATTAACCTCTTCCTTTGTATCTCAGATTTCTATTAACCTAGAAATCTAAAAATGGAACCAAAATAGGAAAGTTAGAAATACAATATCATAACTGAGATGAAAATCTCAATTATCTAGTGTGTGTTTTTCAAAAATTTGATCCAAGAACTTCAATCAAATGATATTTGAAAAGGTATAGGTAGATCAGTTGTAGCTTCAATTTTCTCTTTGTTTTTTGTAGTTGGTGATAAGAAAAACTATTATATTTGAAATGAGGTTGACCTCTATTTATTGCGTGATAACGGGTATTTGAAAAATAACTAACTTTTCGATTGTGCATCGATTTAGAGTGATTACCAACTAATAAATTGATTCATCTATGAAGATCATGAAGAACTTTAAAATTGAATCAATTTACACTCGAATGAAAAGAAGTCATGAATCAATTACCTAATTGATTTAGAAAATTTTCTAATTTTCAATAAAAGCATTTTTCAAAACATTTCTTCATGAATTGATTACCTAATTGATTCAAGTACATTTCATAAGATTTCAATATGAATCAATTCATGAATCGATTTACGCAATAAAAAATAATTTTTATAAAAATTGCACTTGTGAAAATGCATTTGAAATCTTAGTTAGAAAATATTTAATTTTAAGCTCATTTCACTTGATTTATTACTACCTCAATATATCTATTTTAAGAAACTAATTTGGGTCAAATTGAATGAGAACACATTTACAAAAGATCCTATAAAATCAATAAAGAAATATTATGTCTATAATGGATCTCTTGAAGGTCACTTGATCAACTTTAAATTTGCAAAACTAACAAACACTAAAAACATATAGTTAGATTGTGATATTAATCAAAATTATTTTTCAACATCAAAATAGAAGAAAGCATGATAGCAAAGCTAACAAATAGTAGAAAAACAAGGGAAGTGACTTTCAATTCTACAGTACACCACAGGATCTCAACATAACATGTTTTGAAAGCTTAACAAGCTTGAAACATAGCTATTTCAACAAAAAAAAACTAGTTATTATGTCATTAAATCCATTTAATCCTAAACTTTGCCACACAATCACAAAAAACCCACTTTTATCAACTTACACTAACAATATATAGATCACAAGCAATAAACACTTTGTGATTCACAAGAATGGTAAGAATAACTCACATGTCACAAGATCACTATTGATCTCACCAAAAATCTTCAATAGTTTTCACAAAGAAAGAGAAGAGGATATTAGCTTCTTAGTTATTTCAAAGTTTTTCTTTCAATTAACAATTATATACCATTTAATTATGGCTTCATATCAAAGAAACCAGCTAAATATATGAGATTTAAGCTTTAAAACTTCAAAAAAATCTCATGGGTTCTTGAAGTGAACAGTAACATAAACAGTGATTATAAACTTCAAAAATTCAAATCTCAAGTTATACTTAGTTAATCAATATAATTTTGATGTCAAATTGAAATTGAAGAGAAGAGAGGATCTAGCTATAAAAATAAGTGAAATTAATAAGAAGAGATAAAGGACTTGCTTAAGGAGAGAGAATGGATGTAGTGAGAGAAGCTTTAAACTTGGAGAAAAAGAAATGAGTTGCATGGGTTGCAACCAGAAGAAGCCAAAGAAAAAGAAGAGCAAGCTGGCTAGTGAAGGGTAAAATGGGAAAAGAAAAAGTTAGTGCTCAACTTTGACTTCAATTAAAATAATTTTTCTTTTAACACTTTTTCATATTTCCTCCCCTTTAAGCCCAAAATTAATATACTCTCTAATCATCAGTGGCTATGAAATTTTACCACAACTTAGTTAAGTTAATTACCTTTGTAATGACTATAATTTTACCCTTGTCAAGTATCCGCAACCCTAGTTTCATTCTTTTCAAAAAAATTTAGAAATTAATTCCTGAAAGCATGAATTTAATTTCCTAGGTATCTACAAGGGAAGTTTTGGTTATTTGAAAATTTATAAAATTCATACAATCTATTTCTAGTATATCCAAACTCCTCATGGTCCAAAATTATAGTTTCAAGCTTCTAAAACATTTTGAATTCACACTTTTCAAATTTTTTCAAAAAGCCATTTTATTGTCAAAATTAACTTTAAAAAAATTTAGGATATTACATACATCCAATTTCAAGCTCTCAACCAAGCTAGAATCTACAATAATAGTAGTCCCTCCAAGTTTAAATAAGCACAATAAAAAGCCTTTTCAACAATTGCTTAAGCACAATCGAAATCCCTTTTGAAAAGTTTGACTACTCACTCAAAAAGAGAAAATAAAGAGTGTTAACCTTGCTAGGGAGATTATTAGCTTAGCTATCATATATTCTTTAGTTTTGATATTGAAAAACGACTTTGAATCTGACTATGTGTTTTAGTGTTTGTTGAATGTTTGTAGGTCCAAAGTTAATCTAGAGATATTCAATGGATCCACATTAGATATAGTATTTTTATTGATTTTAATAAGGATCTTTTGTAAGTATGTTCTAATTCATATTTGATCTAAATAAGTTTCTTATAATAGATAAGTTGAGGTAGAAATAAATCAATTGAAATGAGTTAAAATCAACTGTTTTTCAAACTAAATTTTCAAATGCTCTTTCATAGGTATAAGTTTTATAAAAATTGTTTTTCATTGTGTGAATTGATTCATGAATTGATTCATATTGAAAATCTTATGAAATGTACTTGAATCAATTAGGTAACTGATTCATGAAGAATTATTTTACAAAATATTTTTACCAAAGGTTAGAAATTTTTCTGAATTGATTAGGTAATCGATTTAAGACCTGTTCACATAATAGTGTGAATTGATTCACACATCGATTCTATCATGAAGTTCTTTATGATATTCATAGACAAATCGATTCATAAGTTAGTAACCATTCTGAATCAATTCACGAATTGATTCATAGTCTGAAACTTAGTTATTTTTTGAAAGTTAGTTGCTACACTATAAATACCACCTCACCTCATTTCAAACCAAAAAGATCTTTTCATAACTGGTATAACAGCAAGTGTGAAAACAGGGATGAAAACAAAGCTATAACTGATCTATCTCTACCTCAACAACTATCATCAAATTGAATGATTCTTGGATCAAATTGGAGAAGAATACACATTAGATAATTAAGATTTACATCTTAATTAGGCATTGTATCTCCATCTTTAACTCTTGTTTCTTTTTAAATTTCTAGGTTGATAAAAGTTTGGTTTCTTTTTAGGTTTCTAGGTTAATAGAAATCTGAGATACAAAAAGGGAGGTTGATCTTCCTTTTGCATCTTCTTTAATTGTGAGGTTGATAATAACTAGTTGAAGGTGTAAAGTGTTTTGAATCTAAATTGGCTGGCAAAGGCCCAGTTATGTCTTATGTGTAAACGAGATGACAAGAGCCCAGTTAAATCTTGTGTTTAGGTAATAAAAGAATGACCATCTGGTTGAGGATTCAGTCTAGTGAATGTACACTTTAATTATGATTTTAATTAAAGTAGAACCATTTCAAAAATCTAGTATTCTTTATATTACTACATTTATATTTCTACTACACTTATATTCTAGTTTAATTGATTACATGTTTCTAAATTTTGCATTATATCTAAATCAATAACTACAACTGAATCTTTGTTATCCAATAAATATTCTCTGATAATTTTATTCAAAGACTTAAGCTATTATAAAACTAACTAGAATCCAATCTAAAGATCAGTACTTTTAGGACTAATAAAGAGCTTAATCATGTTTTTAACCCTAGGTAAGGCATACCTTAGAAAACCCAGATGTGTTTTAAGGATATGACAAAAATTTTAAAAGCTCCATAGTTCAGATTTACAAAATTGAAGCTAAATAGATATGGAATCAATCAAATCTAACTCATATCAAGGAATTTAGATAAAGAGTTTAAGCATAAATGAAAAGAGAATGTTTGTTTCTTAAGAATTAAGGTTTTTCTATTGAAAAAATGTGTGAAATAGATATTTATAGTAAAAGAGCACGTTACTTAGTAAAATTAGTTGTTATTTCAAAACATTTACCAACATTATTAAAATCACAATCATAATCATGAATTCAAGTATCAAATTACGATAAGAATCCTAAGATTCAATTTTGAAATAACAATTTGAATTGTAGCAATTTAGTGTAAAATTTGATTCTTCTTGCCAAAAATTGTAAAACTTTGGTAAATGCATAATTTCATGGTATTAGAATTACGATTAGAATTGCAAAAATAGTTTAGAAAGTAACAATTTGAATCACAGAAAACTAGAGCAAAATCTAATTCAAATCACAGGTTATTGCAAACTTTTGGCCAAACTAAAATGTGTGCAATCTGAAATGCAAAAATAACTATAAAAGGCCACTTCGAATCATAAGACAAGAACACATTTTGTCCCAACATTTAATTAGAGATATAGCTTTTTTATATCTAGCATACCTTTTATAAGATTTTAAATTTGGAAAGAATTTTTGCTTCTTAATAGCAACATCAATATGATACACTCTCTTTCCACCAATGGCCTTCTTTCTCTTCTTTGAATTGATGGAAAAATCATCAATCATGATGATTAGTTAAAAAAAAGAAAGAAGGTGATTTGAGAAAATTTGGGGGCTATGAGATTTAGGAGAAATTGAAGGTTTTAATTGGTTAGATTTGAGGGAAAAAGGTAGGAAAGTGTTTTGGGAAAGAGATATTTGAGTTTAATTAGTAAAGTTTGATGAAAATTTAGAGAAAATGTGATAGGGATTAAGAGAGAGTGGTTAGGGTTTAAGAGAAAAAAAAAAGAAAATTTGGTGTGTATGCTTTATATACTCTGCTCACAATCAAAATTGTCATTAAAATCATGAGCCCAGAAATGCTTGAGCAATTTGAATTGCGAGCATGATTTGAACACATGACTGAACAGTCTTAACATTGATTTAACTCACGATCAAAATCATGAAGCTAGAGTTGGCTAACCAATTCAAATCACACACCCATGTGATCAACCTAAAAGTATGCAAAATTTGTTAGTCTTGCTATTATATCTTCAGTTTTGATGTTAAAAAATAATTTTAACTGATGTCACAATTTAACTATGTGCTTTAAGTGTTTGTTCATTTTGCATATGCAGGTTGATCAAGTGACATTCAAGATATCAAGAGATCTAACACTAGTCTTAGTTTTTATTGATTTTTCTATGATCTTTTGTAAGTGTGTTCTAATTAGTTTTGATCCAAATAAATTTTTAAAAATAGCTAAACTGAGGTAGAAACAAATCAAGTAAAATGAGCTTAAAACAAATATTTTCTAACTATGTTTTCAAATGGCTTTTCACAAGTTGAAATTTTATAAAAACTTTTTTTATTTTGTGAATCGATTCATACCCAAAAACTTGTGAAATCTACTAGAATTGATTAAGCAATCGATTCATAAAGAAAGTTCTTAAAAAAATGCTTTACCAAAACATTAGAAAATATTCTAAATCAATTAGGTAATCGATTCACAACCTTTTTTCAATATAGGCAAAATCGATTCATGCATCAATTCGATGATAAAGTTCTTGATGATCTTCATATGTGAATCATTTCACAAATCAATTCAATAGTTGGTAACTGCCCTGAATTGATTCATGAATCAATTCAAGGTCAAAAAGTTAGTTAGCCTTTAAAAGTCAGTTACAACTACTATAACTAGCCAAACCTTCATTTCAATAGAATAATTTTTCAGAAAAGATTCTCACATTTTAAAAGCAAAAACAAAAAGAAAACTTGAGCTTTAACTAATCTAGACCTCTTCAAATAGCATTTGATTAAGGTTCTTGGATCAAATATGTGAAGAACACAACTAGTTAATTGAGATGTTCATCTCAATTACCAGTATTGTATACCTCACTTTTCATTCTTTGTTTAATTTTGCAATTTCTAGGTTAATAAAAGTTGAAGATACAAAGGAAGAGATTGATTTTCCCTTACATCTTCTTTAGTTGTAAGGTTGATTGCAATTAGTTGAACGTGTAATGTTAATTGTATCTATAGGTTAGCAAGAGCTCAGTCAAAGTCTTGTGTAAGAATTGGTGTTCAGGAGTCCAGTTAATTCCTATGTTTTTGAGTAATAAAAGTAACTATCTAGTTAAGGATAGTCCAGTGGATGTAGACTCAAATTACAGTTTCAGTTTAAGTTGAACCACTTTAAAATTTTGGTGTTCTTGATTATTTCTTTATTGCATTCTATTCTATTGTACTATAATTTTGTTCTTACTATATTTTTGATATCTTTGCTATTTTAGTTTACTGTATTTCTAAATTTACTATAATTCCGTTTAATTACTAAACTAGTTTAAATTGATCAATTTGTAATTGAATTCCTAATTATATTAGTGACTCCGATATTATCTTGATCATCCAATAGAGTCTTCTTGAAAAAACTTGTAAAACAAGAACCCAATCTCAAAGTAAAAAGAGTATTTTTACACTTGTAAAAAGGGCAAGATCTTTATCTTTTTGGGACCAACAAATTTCACTATTTGAATCAAAAAATGAACTGGAAACCTCAATTTGAATTGTAAGCTACCATAATTCACCAAAATTTCAAACTTTTAGCACTTCCCTAGAAATAGAACATGAACATGGATCTTTAAGCCAAAAGAAAAAATCAATTAAACACATGAAGAGTCAAAAGAAAAAACAATGATCGTACAAAAAAGAAAATTTGGTGGACTCTTTGATGCCTAAATTTGTACTAATTTGAAAAAAATTAAATCAAAAGATAGAATTTAGTTAAAATTACTTGGGCACCAAAAGAAACAAAGAAAATCAAATCAAGTAAGCTCATTATCCAAATGATTCAACATGCTTAATTCTCTTCAAATAAATGCAAATCAATTTTCATTAAGAGATTTTGTAAATGTGTCAATAAGTTAAAAATCGGTTTGAATAAATGAGTTTGTAAAAAATCAAATTTTTGTTATCTAAAATATTGAAAAAAAAATTAGAAGTAATACTAAATGAAATTTTTTTCAAAAAAACTAATTTTGAAAAGATGAAAGAGGAGTTATTATTATTATTATTATTATTATTATTATTATTATTATTATTATTATTATTATTATTATTATTATATCTCCTTTCAAAATTTC
>JANHAO010002644.1:0-28058 GCA_026873985.1 Saraca asoca
TTCTAGTACACATACAACATATAATATACTTTCGAATTCACATTGATATTCATGGAAATCTCATTATTTAAAAAGAATTTATAATGCTCCATATAATAAAGTTATATTATGATTTTACATGGAATCCTTAAGTGAGAAGGGGAATGTTCACTCACCTTTGAAGGCATCAATTTGACTACTCAGGAATTTGCTGAAAGCCTAGATTTCGGACATTTATGAACTTTATACTCTATCCAAAACGTATCTGAATCACAATAATAGTAAAATTTTCTATTTTCATCAATTTTGTAGTTTTGGATTTATACACAACTATCTTGATATTTATCTATACAGCTACTACAGAATAAATCTGATGACCTAGGATTACTCACCAGGTCCTACTGAACAAGGAGGCAGCTTGCCATCGGTTGGAGCGTCGCTGACGATCGAAAACCATGGTTGGCCGAAACTTTAGCAAACAGGGAAGTGAGAGAGTCGTGCAACTACTGGCTCATCCAGTTGGGAAATACGCCGGAGAAGGAAGATACTTGCTAGTCGCTGCTCGTGACGGCTCTAGCGAAGGAGACGAAGTTGCCGGAAAACACAGTAGCACAATGAAGAAGCTTCAAATACTAGGGAAAAAAGAAGAACGCAGAAGAAGAAGGGAGTACATACGGCGGCCAAGCTCGCCGGAGCTTTGTCGGAAGATAGGAGGCCGAAGGAGAGGGAGAAGCAGGAGAAAGAAGGGAGAGAGGAAGAAGAGGCTTCTGGAGAAGCCTAGAGTGGCCAGGAAAAAGAAGAAGGTCGGGGTGACAGGCCACCGGCTAGGCCGGTTTCCCCAAATTTTACAATTTGGCCCTTGAAGTTTGGGCCGACTTACACAAGGGTCCAACTTCAAAAAATCTTTTCAATTTAGTTCCTGTCGAATTTTCAATTTGGTCCTTCTGCTATTTTTTTTCTAGGTATTACAATTAAAAATTAGAATCAAAATATTATTTAATAATTCAAAAAAATTTAAAAATTAAATTAATAATTCAATAATTTAATAGCAATAAAATTAATAAAAATTAATTAGAAATCAGTTATAGATAATTCAAATAAATAATTTATTATTAAAATAAATAAATACAGAAGTTTTATCCACAATTTCAATTGGAACGGAAAAAATAAAAAATAAAAAATCTTCTTATTAGCCCTTTCTTAATAAGTGAAAAATACTTACTACGTGGTGCATATGGATGAGGTGAGTGTTACGCCTTTTATAATAGTAGAAAGATTGTCAAAGTAATATCAACAACATTATTATGTCATCTAACTACTTAATCATACTCAATTTAATTCAAAATATATATAATTCATAAATATATTTTAAAATATATAATTAGTATATCATAATTTAGACATAGAAGAAAATGCAACTAATAATTAAAAATTAACTCACAGAACATGAAAATTATCAATAATTAATCAAATAATAATTATAAATATGATTAATCTCAATGTCTAAGCAAGAAAAATGACAAAAAAAAAAAACTCATATGCAAGCTAAAGCCTAAAACTACATAAAGTAAAATAAAAAAAAAAACTAATTTGTCACAACCCAAATCCCTAATCATGATCGGTGTGAATATCAATTCCTAATTAATATTACCAATCTCTACTCTGTTTCTATTATCCTTTTCCGCTCATACTTGCATCAATATTTTCTAATCATATTTATTTATAAGAAAAGGAACACACATTGAAATATAAACATAATTTTATAATTTTAAAAGGCATTATCCAAATATGGCACATGCCTCTAGGAACATCATTGTTAACGGTTTTACATTAAGTTTTCAAAAGATATGAGTTAGGAGTCATCTCCTACACCAGCTCATATGTCCTCATAAAGGCATAGGTAAACCAAAAAGTTAGATCAATGTATAGCTTATCATAGAACTAAATGTGTAGGTTAAACTAACTACGCCTTCGTAGGTACTCTAAAAACCTTACTATATAGAATTTCAAAAGAGTAATAAAAAAATGAAGTCTAATGGTAGATATCTTAAGGATCAAATTATCCTATGGCCATTATCAGCTAGACATTAGTGGGTTTTAGAGGTATGATTTCTACTTCATGTAGGATTTCACATCCGACTAATTTTAGTATAATGACATTATGAATTTTGACCTCATACAATCTTAATGGACTCTCTACAGTGGTGGTGAACACATCAGCAGTTACTTCAATAGGATTAACATCCATCCTTATGTTCTGAAGGTGGAACAACAACAATATCTTAAGAATTTGAAAAATGGTCCATAGAAGAATGAGTCTGGGGTTCATTAAGATAAATTCTTACTTAATTTATGAATTTACCCATAATAACAAATACATATACATCATCTCAATTATGGACATATTTCATACCAAAATTATTAGACCAGTCATAAAGTCATAAGGATTAACCTTTGAATAGCATTACATAACATTTCATATCATCCGATCATATCATTTCAACATTTCACAGATTAATAGTCCAAGGAAGTAAGCGAAATAAATGATCAAAATCAAGATTCTTCTTGTTACTCAATTCCACCGTAACTCGTATAATTGCTAGCCTTATCCCTCCAAGTTCCACCTTATTTCCATGCTACATAATGGAACATGCAGATCAAGGATCCAATTTATAATCATAAGCTCATCATATTAATCACATCTCATCATTGGCAATCATCATCCCATGTTTCATGGAGAATTCTCAAGCTTTCAAAAATTGTGATGAAGCATTATAATTTATATATTATTGAACTTACCCATGTTATTCTTTACTTCAATTTTATGGATAATGATCATGAGTATAATTTCTTTAACCAAAGTTAAGGAATAACTTTCAAGAATCCATATCATTTAAGTTCACAAACTTAATCACTCAATTCACAATGCATTTAATACAATGCTAATACTCAATTATCAATCATTCAATCATTTCCAAATTTACAAATAAATTAATACGATAATAATATTTTACTAACCTAGTCATCATATTATATTATTGCTACCCTAACACAAATCATTTGTAATAACATAACAAGGAAAACCTCATGGCTGAAGTGAACTAATAAACAATTGATTTCCTAAACCCAATTGTACAATTTATAGAACTATAAAGAAGAAGTTATGGGCAACACATCATTAGCTTATAGTTTTTTCAAAAATATTTCAAAATATATTAAACCTCCAAGGCTGACGATTTGAATCGCCCCTCTTTACACTCATTTTGTGTTCATGATTGCAAAAATAGAGTATAAATTCAGGCCATTGTGATCTGAATAAAAAATTGAACTAGTTTTGAGCGATTCAAATCAACCTTTCTTAGCCCTAGTTTTGATTCTAATCGCAATTCAAATCATATGTAGTCCTAAACTTTCTGAAGGTTTGGAACTTTAGGCGAGTAGACTCATATTTTAAAACAAAACTTCATGAATCGAATTGAAACTTTCATAACTAACTCTTGCGATTTTACTCAAATTTCAAGTTTTTAGGCTCGCGTTTCTAATCGCATGTCCAAATTCATACAACTTTATAATGTAACCACATATTTTTACAATGACAACTCTTATTTCTTAACTAAGCTTCATAAGCTATCTTAACCAACCTTTAATCACAAAAAAAAAAAACTAAGCATAAAACTAAATTTTTCTAATCATAAAACTATATTTGTATCAACAACTCCAATCAAATTTAATCTATAACATAAGACCACATAATACTCATTTTCCTTAACATAAACAACAATTCAATAATTCATAATCAATTAGTTATTTTAAAATTCACAAGAGAAGTAAGAATTACTTACATAAGTGGCTAGAAACAAAGAGGTCAAGAGAATCTTATCAAGTTCTTCGATGCTCTTCATGAATAAAAAAGAAGGACATGTTAGATTCTTGATTTGAAGGGGAAAACAAGAGGAATTAGCAGCAAAAATATGAAAAATTATCATGAAGGAATGAAATACTTACTTGAAGAGAGATGGTGTAGAGAGAGAAAGCTTGCTTTCCAAGTTGAAGCTTAATAATGTTGTATGAAATGCAACAAAAGGTGGCGCAAAGAAAGGAAAAAGGGAACCGGAAAAATTGGAAAATTTGGAATCAACTCTTACTTTGACTTCTTCCTTGACAAGCTCTATAATTTTTCCCTTTAGTGACTTTATTAATTTTTTCAACTTTGAGTCTGAATTTAACATACTCATCGATTGTTGATAGTCATGAAATTTTAACATAACTTAATTAGATTAATTACTTTCATAATGACCATAATTTTGCATTCATTAGGTATATGTAGCCCTAGTTTTGATTTCCCTAAAGTTTTTTAGTAATTAAATTCCAAAAACATGAATTTTATTCTATAAGCATTCGAAATAAAAATTTTAATTTTCTAAAAATTCCTAAAATTCATGACTTATTTCTATTGTATCTAAATACTTTATATATCAAAATTTATAGTTTCAAAATTCCTAAAATTTTCAAATTTAACTTTTTGGGCTCTTTAAAAAGTTATTTCCATTATTGATTTTTTTTGAAAATTTAGGGTATTACATAATTAAATCATGAAACACATAATAATTAAACAAAAACAATTGATAAAAATATAAAACAAATCAATAAAAATAATTTAATCAGTTAAGATTTGTAAAAAATATCTTAAAAATACAATAATCAAGCTAGGAAAGCAAGAAAGAGCTTTGGTGCGGCAGAGGAAGCAGAAAAGAAGGAAAATAACTTGTAGATCATGCGTTCAACCATTTAAAAGTTTTTGAATTTTTTAATAGATTTTTTCATCAAAGACCTATCGTATAATAAGTTTCGTATGAAAAAACGAGTATAATTTTTTTAAAATTCATGCCCCCTTTTTTTAACAAATTTTTTGATGGATTATGGTGATTGATAACTGTTATAGGGATTTTTCGAAAGCATATTTTGGGCTAGTTGAGGTCCAATAGGAGGCCCAGTTAGTCTGGTAGAGGCCGAAGCCAGAGTTTGAGGTCGTTAAGCGAGGCCCCCAGATTATCGGGCATGAACTGGAGGCATCCCACAATATCGCGAATGAAAGAGTGCAGCTCGCTGAAGAGATGTTCGATCCCTCAGCGAGAAGCCTAAGACCTCCAAAAGAACAACTAGGCATAGGCGAGGAGACCTGCTAGATCCATCAACTCGCTTAACTTCCAACTTGCCCATTAACAACGGATACTTGTACAGAGTCTAGTCAGCAACCCAAGGTGCACGTTTCCTGCTGACAGCTCAGCCTCTAAACTTACATATCAGTTTTTCAGAAATTCGATAATGATTTGCCCAGCATTAATGACCCGACACCAAGCATTAAATGCCCGGAACGACGAAAGTAATCATTTTTTCATTTATAAAATTATACTTGTAACCTTTCCCCTTTCTATAAATAGAGAGGGGAGGTCACCATATAAGGAGAGAACACAGATACATGCAGAAACTCTATCAATATTGAGAGTGAGCACTGTTCATATAGAGAAACCTCCGTTGTTGTATTCATGTTCTGTAAAACCAATCCCTCCAGTGCATAATAAAATATCAACATGGACGTAGGGGCCAAACTAGCTTTAATCGAATCACGATAAATTTCTGGTGTTGCTATTTCTTCTTTTTCCTTACTATTTCCTTTCACTATTTTTTGCTATATTTTAATTTGCAGTCAGGGGTAACACTGAACTTAACTGGTTGATCGGATTTTGGTGTCAATATTTTGGCACTAGAAGGAGGGCCCCCATTGCACATTCCTTATTTCTAGTCTCCGATAAGCTGTTTCAGACACAATGGCAAGAGGAAAAGCTACCAGGAATGGAAAAGTTCACACTGGCTAACCTGAAGGTCAGACACAACAGCAGAACACAGCTGCTCCCATGGTGGGTGCCAACATCGGCACAACTTCCTTTGTCCAACACTAACCCATAGCCCATGAAGCTGATGAGGCTCAGGCTTGGCAACAGCGCCAAGAGGCACTTGATCGGTGCTAGGAAGCGCTAGAGAATAAAGTGAAGGAACTGGCCGATATGGTGTGAATATTGGCTCAAACATGTGCTCAAGGTGCGCTAAGGCAAGATGAAATGGTTACACCCGAGGGTAGACGTCATCAGTCAGGGCCTCAACATAAAGAGCAAGCTAAGGTTGAACATTATCGAGCCAGCTCATTGCGCTCATCCAATTTGTGACTAAGATCTGAAGTCCACTGGGATCAAGAGGACAGGGAGGATGATCACCAATATGAAAGCTTGTATAAGAGTGAGAGCTCGCACAAAAAGGACAGCGAGCGGGAGATGGATCGTGACTTGTCCGATCAAGAGAGCAGCAAAAAGTACAGAACTTCAGACTGACATTCTCGTAGTGGGTGAGAAGAAAGGAGTTAAAAGACCTTCAGTCAACGGTCAAAGTCTCAAGACCCAATGGTCGAAGAGTTACTCTAAAGGATGGAATAATTGGAGAAAAACTCTGCATCCCAGGGGAACTGGGAGTCACACGAGGAGAGAACTCCACTCTCTTGTCAAATCGAGATGGAGCCCCTTTCCTGCGGATTCAAGATCTCGAACATCCCCCTCTACAATGGGGATAGCAACCCTTACAGCCACCTAGATGCTTTTAACATCCATATAGACCTATAAACCTACAACCCATTGATAAAATGCCGAGTCTTCCCAGCCACACTCAGAGAAGTACCATGGATGTGATTTAGAAGCCTTCCAGCTCACAGCATAAGGAGTTGGGAAGAATGCCAAACTAGGTTCCTCAATCAATACAGAGCATTGAAGAGACAACTCACCCCTTCCTGCCACTTGGCTACAGTCTTTCAGCGAAAAGATGAATCGCTTAAGGATTACATCGCTAGGTTCTGGCAAGAAGTCAGTAATATAGATAATCCGTTTGATGAGAGTGTCCTCACGATGATTTCAGCTGGACTCCGAAAGGATAGGAAATTATACAAGGACATATACAAGTCCCCTGTCAAGAGCCTGGGTGAATTTTATGAGCAAGCTGCCAGGAAGATCCGATGGGAGGAAACCTTTGGTACGAAGAAGCTGAACAAGAAAGAAGAAACCAATACCTCCCACCGAGGTAGGAAAAGAAATGAAGGCGAGAGTAGCAAGGACAACCAAAAGGGGGGTTTTGGAGGCTGAACCATGAAGAAGGCCCGAGGTGAACGATTCCAATATCAACGTCGCTATGACACTTACACTATCCTCTCGGATGCGCCAGGCAGGATCTATGCGACGGAGAGAGACAACAAAGACTTTAGTAGACCCAGGCCAATGAAGACCCCTATTGAAAAAAGGAACTGTAATAAGTTTTGTGCCTTCCACAGTGAGGTCAGGCACAACACATCAGATTGCTGGGCGTTGAAAGACGCCATCGAAGACTTTATCAAAAGAGACTGTCTGAGAGACTATGTGGTGAGATCAACGGGGCAGTGACCTCTGCATCCCCAACGACCCACATCACAATGCCATAAAACTCCTGAGCATGAGGAAACACCATCCATGAGGACCATTTTCACCATACATAGTGGACCTCATATTGCGGGCACCTCGAACTGATTGTGCGATTGCTATGTGTGAGCGATGGGATGTGTCCTTTTGACGAGTCATGTAGAGTGTGAAAGGCTCACCAAGAAGGCCATGATAACTTCTGACAACATTTCCTTTATGGAAGAAGACGCACAAGGGATCCATTACCCTCATAATGATGCAATAGTCATCTGGGTGAAGATCGGTAATGTCGAAGTGAAAAGAATCATGGTGGACACTAGGAGTTCTGTAAATGTAATGTACAAAGGGTGCTTTGATCAGATGAGCATGAGTGCGAGCCAGCTAGACCCATCACCTGAGCCCCTCTGTGGTTTCACAGGAGATGGAATACTCCTAGTGGGACGAATTAAACTCCTACTTACTTTGGGAGACCACGATAGGCAAGCAACTATTATGGTAGATTTTCTAATCATAGATTGTCCCTCGACTTACAATGTGGTACTGGGACGACCTGACATGAATGACTTCAACATGGTAACGTCAACCAGGACGTTAACCATCAAGTTCCCGACCCCTAGTAGAATTGGATGCATACGCAGGGAGTAGCAAGTAGCCCGGCGCTGCTATAAAGAGGCAGTCAAAATTGGGGTCCAAGGGAAGAAATTGAATATTGTGTCCAAGGGAGATCCCCGAGCGATGAACGAAAAAGGGGTCAGCTACGACCTCGACCCTCGAGTAAAGATGCCTCAAGCTGGGAAAATGCCTGCCACCTGATATGAAAGCACAATTGACAAGTTTTCTCTGGGCAAACATGGACTTTTTTCTTGGAACCATGAAGATATGGATGGCATCGATCCACTTGTAATGTCCCACAGATTAAATATCGACCTCTAGGCCAAGCTAGTTTGCCAAAAGAGAAGACCAATGACTGCCGAACGTTATGTGGTGCTTAAGGAAAAGGTGGATAAGCTTCTAGCGATCAATTTCATTTGAGAGGCATAATACCCCACTTAGGTGGCTAACCCCGTACTCGTTAAGAAGAAGAATGGGAAGTGGAGAACGTGTATTGATTTCATAGACCTCAATAAGGTATGCCTTAAAGACAGTTTCCCTTTGCCGAGGATACATCAGCTAGTGGATGCGACGGTAGGATATGAATTACTTAGCTTCATGGATGCCTACTCAGGATACAATCAGATTCTGATGGCCGCACAGGACGAAGAGCATACCTCATTTATCACTGATCGTGTGCTGTACTGTTACAAAGTGATGCCCTTCAGACTTAAAAATGCGAGGTAACCTATCAGCGATCGGTGAACATGATGTTCTGGGAACAAATTGGCAAGACCATGGAGGTATACATAGATGATATGTTAATGAAATCCAAACAGCTCGTTAACTATGTCCGCGACCTCGACGAGATGTTCCAAATCCTGAGAAGGTACCAGATGAAGCTGAACCCGCACAAGTACGCATTCAGAATAGCCTTGGGCAAATTCATCGGCTTCATAGTTAATAACAGAGGGATCGAAGTGAACCCGAAGAAAATTAGGGCACTGCTCGACATGCGTTCTCCCACTGGACCAAAAGATATCCAAAGCCTAAATGGTCATATCATTGTACTTAGCAGATTCATCTTTAAGGCAATGGACAAGTGTATTCCTTTCTTCGACATCTTCAAGAGGGCAAAGAGGTTCAAATGGACCCCCAAATGCGAGGTCACATTCTAAGAACTTAAGATGTATCTCAGGCAAGCACTTCTCCTCTCCAAGCCGAAAGAGGGTGAAAAATTAACTGTATACTTGGGTGTATCCCAACATGCCTTGAGCACGACACTAACGTGAAAAGGGGGAGAAATTTAGCTCCCCATCTACTATGTAAGCAAATGACTGCTGGATATAGAAATAAGATATTTGCCCATGGAAAAGCTTGTCTATTGCCTGGTTATCGCCTTAAGGAAGCTTCAACCCTATTTCGAGCCCATAACATCAGGGTCTTCACTTAGTACCCACTGAGACAAGTTTTGCAAAAGATGGATGCCTCTGGATGACTATTTAAATGGGTAATTGAGCTCGCGCAATTCAACCTTGAGTATAAGCCAGAACAATTATCAAGGGCCAAGCATTGGCTAATTTCATTACTGAATTTAGAAGCTCCTTGCAAGATGAGGTAGAGGTCCCTGAAGCATTATGGTGGGAATTATTCGTTGATAGGTGGTCCAATGACTAAAAGGCCAGAGCAGGAATGCTCCTTATCAGTCCAGAAGGGCATAAGGTCTTTAGTGCCTTGAGGTTTGGCTTTCAGGCCATAAATAATAAAGCTAAATATGAGGCCTTATTAGCGGGCTTATGACTAGCTAGAGAGGTGCATGCTGAGAGAATAAATATTTTTAGCGACTTATAGTTAATTGTTTGTCAAATAAGGGGAGAATACTAAGCTCGAGGGTAGAGAATGGCGAAATACCTCCAGAAAGTCCAAGAGTTGTTTGGCTCCCTCCAACAATTCGAGATCACTCAGATCTTGCGAGCCCAAAATGCACGCGTTGATGCTTTGACTCATTTGTCTACCAGTGACGATCATGACCTCATAGGAGCAATTCTGGTAGAGGTCATACTATCCCCAAGTATCGAACATTAAGACGTTATCATGACAATTCCCAAAGTGCCTAACTCCTGGATGAACCCAATCCTGGACTACCTGTAGAATGAAAGGTTTCTAGATGATAGACTCAAGGCGTGACTTCTGTGAGCTCGAGCAGCCAGATATTGCATCCATAATGACACATTTTACAAGAGAGGATTCATAATCCTACTTTTAAGATGCATAGATGGCAAAGATTACAGTACTGTCCTAGAGGAGATTCATGTAGGGCATTGCAGAAACCATGTTGGGGGGTTGTCTTTGGCATAAAAAGCCCATCGACAAGGATTTTACTAGCCGTCAATGAAGCAAGATGCCATCAACCTTGTCAAGAGGTGCGACAAGTGCCAGAGGTTCGCAAAGGTGCCACGAGCCCTACCAACCTACTTGAAGCAGATGAGAAGCCTATGGTCATTTGCAATTTGGGGGATAGACTTGATCGGACCACTCCCTAAGGCTCGGGGAAATTGCAAGTATGCAACAGTGGCTATAGACTACTTCATCAAATGGGTAGAGGCAAAGGAACTCGCTGAGATCTTGTCTTCTAAGGTCAAAAAGTTTGTATGGAACAACATCATATGTAGGTTCGGGGTCCCTCAACAGATCGTCAATGATAACGGGACCTAGTTCACCAGTGAGCAGTTCATCAAGTTCTGGGACGACTTCAAGATTATTAAGAGCTTCACAGCCATAGACCACCCACAAGCCAATAGGTAGGTAGAAGCCGTCACAAGATCATTAAAAAGATCTTGAAGACCAAGTTAAAGGCTAAAAAGGGAGCCTGAGCGGATGAATTACAATTAGTACTATGGGCCTATAGGACCATGCCTTGTAGCTCCATAGGGGAAACCCCCTTCTTAATGGTATACGGGTGTGAGGCAATGATCCCCGTAGAACTTGGGGTCGCTACATAGCAAAAAGTCACTTTCAACCTGGAAGACAATAACCAACTGCTCACTACAAACCTAGACCTTTTGGAGGAAGTGAGAGAGAGAACTAGCCTCAGGGTTGCAGCCCATCAGCAACAGATAGCGAGGTATTACAATCGCAAAGTGCGAGCTCAAAAGTTCAAACCTGGTGACCTCGTCCTGCGCCTCGTCCTCCCCAGAGCCTGCAAACCTAATGAGGGAACCTTAGGACCGAATTGGGAAGGTCCATATATTATCAAAAAGGTCATAAGTGATGGAGCCTACCATCTGATGGATATAAATGGAGTAGAATTCCCCTATGCTTGGAACTCCAAGCACTTCTGCCATTACTATCAATAAGTGTCTCAGTACCTTACAATCGATTTATCGTAAATATAAATGTAATTCTTTGAATTCTTTGGAATAAGATCAGAGATTTTGATACCAAGTTATATACTATGCGGTGCAACAATAATTAACGTATCAAATTCTTATCCAAGCATGAGTAAATGAAATCCACACATTCAAGCATGAAAATAATAAGAAGAAATGAGTTTGGCTTCATCACAATAAAATTGTATGAGTTGTTTATAAAATTCGTTACAAGTGCCAAGAGCATCAAAAAAGCAAAGTTATATATAGCCCTTGCTCTAGGAGGATAGAGCCTTAGGGGCTGAGCCTTCAATGGGCTGAGGACCAGGAATTGGGACATCAGGAGCACCTTGTGCAGGAGCAATATCAGTAGTTTGTGAGCTCTCTTCTCCCTGGGTAGCAACATCGATAGGAGAAACATCGACCTTAGTGCCCTGTCTCTTCCTTGTGGCTCTTGCTCTCCAACATTCAATTGTTTTGATGGCTTGGGGGCCGAAGAAGGAATAGTCTAACTTAGGGAACTTTTCCCACAAGGTGAAAAAGAAAGAGGCAAGAGTGTTTAGCCTCGTTTCCCTAGCTGTCTCTGCTACCCATGAGGATGCTTCTGCTTCAACCTTTGCTGTTTTCTCCTTCACAAGCTGCAGCTTTCTCTTTAGCATCGTCACCTCCTCGCAGAGGCCTTGGCTCGCTGCTCTGCAGCTCTTGCCCTCTCCTTGGCAGTATTAGCCACCCTACTCATTAACCGCAACTGTAACTAGGTTTTATCAAGATCTATCTTCGCCTTATTAAGGTCATTGGTGGTGAGACCAAAGTTCACCTTAGTATCCTCGTGACGTTTCATCTTGTGAGACAAAGCGATCTCCAACCCCTTGATTTTCTCCCCGAGCTCTAGCACCTCAGCTCGTCGGGCCTCCAACTTGTTTTTGAGAGTCAATCTCTCTCTGTCCTGTTCCTCGCATGTCTCGACAATCTTTATCAATGATAACATATTCTGTGGGAACAGGCAGCAAGGTTAGACTCAATAACAGATGAAATGACTAAGGCAAAAAATAACACTTACCATTAGACCCTGTTGAGCTGTGAACCCTACCAGCCTCCCAATGGAGAGTTCTTCGCTCTCCAGTATGTTGAGCCTGTCGTCATTACCCATTATCGTGTTAAAATTTTCAACAATCATTTGAGCATACCCCTTCATTTTAGAGCTGAGCTTGGCCAACGACTTTGAAAGATTAACTCCTGATGGGTTTTGAGGGGTCACCTTTTTCTTCCTTTTGGCAATCCTCTGCTTCTTTGGAGGAAGACCGAAAGGACTGGTGACGTCATTTGCCTCCACTTCTTCAGATCGTGGTGTGGAGATTGGATCCAGTGGAAAGATCTCAACCGTAGCAGATGGTTGCTCTGCAATAGCTAGAGTCAGTTCAACTTTGGCAGTTGATCCAACTTTAGGGGCTGGACTCACGTTAGAAGCTGGGGGCTGATCTGAAGCAACTTGGGTCGAGGCAACCTCACGAGCCGAAGGAGCCTCGTCTTCGCTGTCTGAGGAAGGCGTTCTAAGGATCAAGTCTATTATTTTATCGTAATCATCAAAGTTCGTGAGCCTAACCTCTGTCAGCTGGCAAAACCCTATCTCCCTAGTCACTACGGTGTTTATCGGTGGGGCAAACCTATAGAAGCAGAGAACATCTTCAACGAACTTAAAGTCATTTTGGAGGTCCTTGGTTATCGTGAACCAATCTAGAACCCCTAACTCCTTGGCCCAAGCATTGTTCGCTTACTGGTTTCATCTGCAAAATTGAACAAGAGGTCAAAAATCAAAACAGGAGGTTAAAATCCAAAACAGATATCAAAGAAATAAACAAATTTGCCCATAACCAGCCCACTTACCCGGAATAAGGACAAAATCAAACTTTTTTAGATATCTCAACGAGGGGCACGAGATATAAAATCAACAAGACTTATAGCATCCTGCATTGGATTTCCCCTTTGCATCCCCCTGAGGGAGGATCCTCTTATGAGGTGTTTGTTTGGCCGAAAGGTAATAGAGCCCATCCTTGGAGTTCGCACACCTTAAGTCGTAAAGGTAACAGAGGGTTTCAGGTGATGGTGGAGGAAGGCCATTGCCCTTGTGATTGATGGCCAGTGAAATCAACGAAGTATATAAGTTTGGCGTTAGCTGAAATGAGCTAAGCTTTATTTTATTTAAGAAATCAATGATAAAAGGTTGAATGGGAAATCTTAACCCCACGGTGAGATGCGGGATGCCAATGGCTACAAAGCCTCGAAGAGGATGAGTGGCATAGTCATCCAAGGTGGGGACTATAGTGTTGCACCCCTTCGGGATCCAGCTCGACTCGATAGTGGTTTGAACGTCACAAACCTGAACGATCGAGGTATGATGTTTGAATGTGTAACGATTAGGGCATTGGCCTGAAGCCATCCTTTGGCTTTTAGTGCATCCTAAACGAGCACCTGGGTTTGTAGCGACCTCCCTTCTATTGGATGTCGCACCTCTAGATTGTCAAATGCTCCCTGTGTCTTGAGATAAGTCTGATTCGTCATCCTCACTCCTAATCAAGTGGCGGCGACATGCATGACCCGCTTCCATCTACATAAAGAAAAGAAAAGACTGATAAGTTCACTGAGATCGAACTATACCAAAAATCAGGACTAACGACCCCCTACTTCGCAGGCTATACACACCCTATGCCACCGCACTGACAACCTAAAATCTGGTATACGGAGGAGACACTTCGGCCAGGCAACAAAATGTCAAAGAGAATGATTATATACTTGGAATCCTAGAACCTACCAGCAACCTGACTATTCTATTCTAATCAAGGACTAAGCATCCGAACCATATCTACCCGACAGCATCATCGTCTCCTAATCAGTCAAAATTAAGTCCCCTATTTCCTACAAAGGAAGAAAATTGCATAAAACATAGAGTCAGGGGAAGCATACCGTGATTCTTGGAGATGAAGAGTCTGGAAAGTTCGGGTGATGGCCAAAACTATAGGCAGAAGACAACGGAGACTGGTGACAGAGAGGCTGTAATGGTGGCCAAGGAAACGAGTGAGCAGAGAATATCGGAGGTCTGAAAGCTTTCAAAAGGCAAAGTGAGAGGGAGAAGAAAAGCGCTTAGCTTAAAAGGGAGGCATAACCCTACTGTCAGATCAGAAGGTTTAGAGAAAACAACAGTCAATAAATGATGATTCAACATATATGCACCAAAAGCTAAAAATAATAATTACCAGCCACCGTTGGGAAATGAAAAGCCACGCGTGTGAAACAGACAAGGGTATCAAACGGCTTGCTGAGATCATAGGTTGTGAAGTTGCGAAGGACTGGGGCACGATGGCAAACTCAATCTCACGTTCAAATAATGCGTTAGCCATACGTAGAATTCTTACACAAGCCACATCCAAGTAATGTGCTAGCCCCGTACAGAATTCTTGCAGGGATAGACCTCGCATCTAAGTAATGCGTTAACCAGACATAGAATTCTTGCACAGGTCGAGGATGAAATAATGATCTCACATCCAAGTAATGCGTTAGCCATACATAGAATTCTTGCACAACCTGCGTCCAAGTAATGTGCCAGCCCCGCATAAAATTCTTGCACAGACAGACTTTGCGTCCAAGTAATGTGTTAACCATACATAGAATTCTTGTGCAGGTCAGAGGCGAAATAATGATCTCACTTCCAAGTAATATGTTAGCCATACATAGAATTCTTGTGTGAGCCGCGTCCAAGTAATGTGCTGGCCCTGTACAGAATTCTTGCACGGACAGACCTTGCGTCCAAGTAATACGTTAACCAGACGTAGAATTCTTACACAGGTTAGGGGCAAAATAATGATCTCACATCTAAGTAATGTGTTAGCCATACGTAGAATTCTTGCATGAGTTACGTCTAAGTAATATGCCAATCCCACATAGAATTCATGCATGGACAGACCTTGCACCCAAGTAATGTGTTAACCAGACGTAGAATTCTTGCGCAGGTTGGGGGTGAAATAATGATCCCGTGTCCAAGTAATGTGTTAGCCATACGTAGAATTCTTGCGCGAGCCGCGTCCAAGTAATGTGTCAACCCCGCATAGAATTCTTGCGCAGACAGACCTTGCATCCAAGTAATGCATTAACCATACGTAGAATTCTTGCGTGAGCCGTGTCTAAGTAATATGCTAGCCCGACATAGAATTCTTGTACGGGCGAACTCAAGACCTCGCGTCCAAGTAATGCGTTAGCCACACCTAGAATTCTTACGCGAGTTGGCATGATCGATTGGCTATGCGGCACATATCCTTTAAATGGGAGTTTATTGATTAAAGTCGATTGGCTTAAATTCCTTATGACGAAAGCTAATTATCCCATTAAATACCTTACACAATGATTGTTAAAATATAATTTTGTAGGGGTAAATCACGTTGCCAATGGCAACCAATTAAGTTGTCCATGCAATGAGCCTAAAAAGACAAAGGGCAGAAACATGATGCTTAAAGTTACACTAAAAGACCTCCTTCGACGGGGCAGATTTACATCAGGAGAACTGATACACAAAGATAAAGCTAAAGTAAAAAGCTAACGACCCCACAAAGGGAAGGGGAGCCAGTTTTCAAGAGACAAACTCTCATCAGATGAGATAAACGGACTCGACTGCTCCTGCTCATAGCCTTCCTCAGTCAATGGATCATTTCCTGACTCCCTAAATATAGAGCAATTCAAAAAGGGACTAGGAACAAGGTTAGCAAGGCTGAACTTCACGAAAGAATCGTGAAGAAATAATTTAAGATTTGTACAAAACTTTCCAAAAGCCAAGGAGAGAAGCTATACAGGGAAGTTACGTGCAACAGACTATTTATGTCTCTGAAACCCCTACAACAGACCATCCATGTCCTGAAAAGCTTCCCCGGAAGCTGAACCATTAAGGGAATAAAGTGTTTGCTCAAAGCATCCATCAGAGAACCTCACAAAAAATGGAGTTTTGAGCCTTTATAAATTCGCCCGGGTTCACTAAGCAACCCAAGGGACATTTGGCCGTTCCGGATTGAATGGCCCCGAAATAATGAAGACTGCCATGTTAATGGCCAAGATAATACACAGAGAAAGGCATGGCCTAAAGCATGGGAAATGAAAGGCCAAAAGATAAAAATGATGGCATGACAGACTGAGCATAAAGACTGAGTCATCTTGCAAATTGTAGACAAAGACTTTGACCATTGGTTGCAACTCCCAGCCCGTAAAGCAAGTTGAGAGTTAGGGGGCTTATGTTATAGGGATTTTCTGGTAGCATATTTTGGGCTGGTCAAGGTCTAATAGGAGGCCCATTTAGTCTAGTAGAGGCTAAATTCGAAGTTTGAGGTCACTAAGTGAGGACCCCAGATTGTTGGGCACGAACTGGAGGCATTCCACAATGTCACGAACGAAAGAGTGTAGCTTGTTGAAGAGACTTTCGACCCCTCAGTGAGAAGCCCACAACCTCTAGAAGAACGACCAGGCATAGGCGAGGAGACCAGCCAGAGCCATCAGCTCGCTCAACTTCTAGCTCGCCCGTTAACAACGAATACTTGTACGAAATCCAGTCAGTAACCCAAGGTGCACATTTCCTACAACAGCTCAGTCTCCAAATTTACACATCAGCTCCCTGAAAATCTGACAATGATTTGTCCGGCATTAATTACTCGACATCAAGCATTAAATGCCCGAAACGGCAGAAGTAATTATTTTGTTATTTATAAAATTACACTTGTAACCCTCCCCCTTTCTATAAATAGAGAGGGGAGGTCACCATATAAGGAGAGAACACAGATACATGTAGAAACTCTGCCAATATTGAGAGTGAGCACTATTTATCTAGAGAAACCTCCGTTGTTGTATTCTTGTTCTGTAAAACCAATCCCTCAAGTACATAATAAAATATCAACGTGGACATAGGGGTCAAACTGACTTCAGTTGAACCACAATAAACTCTTGGTGTTGTTGTTTCTTCTTTTTCTTCCTTACTATTTCCTTTCACTATTTTCCACTGTATTTTAACTTGCAGTCAGGGGTAACACTGAAGTCAACTGGTTGACCAAATTTTGGTGTTAACAATAACTGACAATTTTTTCAATTTTATTCATTTTTTTGACAGATTTCTGACAAAATTTTTTTATCAAAAATTGTATTTTTTTTGTAGCATAACTTTGGAGCAACATGATTTGTGATAGTATTGGTGATCTTAGCTTAATTCCAATCATAAGTATTGGTGATATTAGCGTAATTCTAACTATAAGCACTAGTGATTTTGAAGCACAACTTAGGGATAACTAGCAGAAGATTTTTGAAAATTGTGTCATTTGTGCAAAGAAGAACAATTGAAAGAAGGTTAATAGAGCAACCATGGATAATTAGTTGAAAACTTTTAAGAGTTGTATTTGTTGATATTTTGGTGTTGTTTTTTAGGTTTATGAGTGTTTGTGTTCAAATGAAGTTATTCGTCAATTGTTGCTTGTTGCAAATCATTGATGATGCTTGAAGTTTATCAAATTTTCTTTATAGTTATGTTTAATTGAAATTTGTTTGTTTTTAGAATTCAAATTATGCAACAAGCTTAAGTTTTATAAGCTTTAGCTTGAGGGGGAATACTAAAACTTAATATCAATAATTAGGTTATATTATAATCTTATCCATGGTACACCCCACGTTAAGAGTTTTACCGTCTTCATATTTCTCAGAAACTCTATATAAATGTAGCACTAAGTTAAGAACCTATTTGTCAATCAGTGGATTATATTAGCATTAACTAATTACATTAATAGTTGATTGATAGTTAATTATATTAACTGATTTGACCAGTTAATAGCATTAGCTATTTTTATAAAGATATTTGATAAAATTAGTTATTTATTATTAACTGTTTATATATAAAATGACAAATAAGGATATTAGTATATTTTATGATTTATTTAAGTATTCTTTTTACTTCAATAATATTTTATATTTTAATATATTATTTATCAAATTATTTTTTCTAAAAAATAAATCATTATAATTTATTATTAATTAGATTTTCTTTTATGGTTCAGATAATTATAGCTTTTTCTATTAAAAAATATAATAATAATAATGATTTATTATACTTATTAGATTTTTATTTAAGAAATAAATTATATAGTTCAAGAGTATAGACATAAAAAATTACATAACTCATAAGTAAAGGTGTGTTTTCCATACCAAATGTAAATCCACTGTTTCAAAGCGTTGAATTCCCTAGTTTTTTTTAAATTGATAGATTGATGTCTAATACACTAATTAAAAAAGTTATTTACTAAATAAATCAATCAGTTAAAACTATTCAAATCAACTAAACAATAATAAAAAAAATTACTTGCTAAATATCCTCTAAGTATTTTGTATTCAACCATTTTATTTGTTCCAATAATATCTATAAGAGTTTTCTCTTTTACTTTTATGCTTTTGCCCTTTTAAATTTTAATTATTTTCTCAACAGCCCTTTAAGTTTGTCACTTATTTCAATTCGGTTTGATAAGTTATATTTAATTCAATTTTTTCTCTTAACTTTTTAATACTATGCAATGTAGGACCTTTATATAACTATGTTCAAATTCAAACAAAAAAAATCTAACATGATAAAAATAGTTTCTAATTTGAATTTATGATTTGTAAAATCATTTAGATAAACATACATTTTTAGTTCCTTCCATTTGTCACTTATTTTAATATGGTCTGATAAATTTTATTTGGTTCTATTTTATCTTTTATTGTTTTTTTTTAAAATGACAATTTGGTTCAATTAGGATAAAAGTTGACACTTTAAAAAGATAAGGCATAAAATTGAACCAAATAAAACTTATAGAACCTAATTAAAATAAGTGACAATCATAAAGGATAAAAAATATATTTTTATCCAGATGATTTTAGATATCATTAATTCTATATAAGAAATTAGCTTATACCCAATGCAATGCACTGATTTAATTAATTTTATTTAATAACAAATTGTATTACAAATTTATAGTATAAATTATAATATATTCAAACATGAATAAGTTATCATTATTTTTTTACCTATTAAATGATTCTATAATTGGTATTATTATATTTTAGCTAAATTTATCATTTGATTTTTTATATTTTCAAAATTATTTTCTAAATATATTAATACTTAGATGAATTTATTTATAAATTATTTTATTTAAAAATTTAAGTTAATTAATTTATATTAAAAGATTTAATTATTTAATAAATAAAATCTTATACATTGTCATAACTAATATATTATCTTTAAAAAAATTTATTTTTGAAATATTTTTGTGAAGTTTTAAAAATATTTTTTATTGAAATTATAATAAGTATTCAAAAGCGATAAAATTTTTAAAAAGAAAAATTGTGAAATATCAAATTTAGTATTTGATATTTAAAGATAATATGAGAATTTAAAAAGTAAAATTTTTTTAAATAAATATTAATTTTCAAATCATAATTAGATACTATTAATGTAAGCATTTTATTTTTATATAAATATAATTATTTACTTATGTTATGGATATTTTCTGAATTATGCAAAACAGACCAGCCAAGGCCCAATAAGAAGTTGAGCTGAGCTAAAAAAGGGCCAAAATCACTTGACGATCAAGGACACTTAGCGGGGTATCAGCTCGCTAACTGTGAACTTAGGGCACAATCCAAGGTCGAAGCAAGAACCCAGCTCACTAAGAAGGGCACCAGCTCACTGACGAAACATAGCATCCAGGCCATTTTTTAGCAGACTCATTCTAAATGGATCTGGTGATGAGATTAGTCCCTGTGGCCAACAGGTCACCCAATGCGGGTCCAGGTTGTTGGGATAACGAGTTGAGCATAGGTATGGAAGCTTAGTCATCAGTTGAGGGCACACATTCCCAATCGATAGCTTAGCCTGTAGAACTGACACATCAGTCCTTAACAGTCTGACAATGATTTGCCTAACATTTATTATCAAATGCCAAGCACTTATTGCCAAATGCAGCAAAAATAATCATTTTGTTACTTGCTAAATTACACTTGTAACCCTCCCCTCTTCTATAAATAGGGGGAGACCACTGTAAAATATATAGTGACAAAACTGTATACAGACACTCTACCGGAGTAGTAACATAAGGAGAGCATAGATATTGTATTTCCATTGAGTTACATGAAAAAAACCATTACACAAAGTTAATACAATCCTCTGTGGATGTAGGGATCGATTGACTTTAGTCAAATCACGATAAAAGCTTTTGGTGTTTGCTATTCTTCCTCTTCTTTTTCTTCTTTCTTTTCTATTGGCTCACATCTTCAGCTTACAGCTTGGGGTGACAACAAACTCATACCTGTTGATCGGATTTTACCGTCAATATTTTGGCATTAGAAGGAAGGCCCCTATTGCATTTTCTTCATTTTTGACAAATCATTTTATCTACAATAGCAAGAGGAAAAGCCACCAGAAGCATAAAAGCCACCATTGGCCAGCTTGAGGGTCAATCACAGCCTCATGGGACTCTACTACCCCCACAACAGGTGCTGTAGTTGGCATGACACCTCCTAATCCACACCAACCTGTTACCTTTGAAGTAAACAGAGCCCAAACTTGGTACCAGTGCCAAGAAGCTCTTGAAAATACTATGAGGGAACTGGTAAACATGGTTAGAGCATTGGCGCAAGCACAAGTGCAAGGCATGCATAGGCAAGTTGGAGTCACTATGTTGGAAGGAGGACCTCAATAGTCGGGGCCTTAGGATGAAAAGCCTACTAAAGTCGAACGTTAGCGTGCTAACTCTATTCACTTATCCAAATCATGACTAAGGTCAGAGTTTGAAGTAGCTAGAAAAAAGACATATGGCCCAGAGCGGCCAAGACTCTTATGAGGAAAGGACGCCATTCACCAAGGAAATCAAAATAAAACCCCTTCCTTATAGGTTCAAGATCTTAAATATCCCATTGTATAATGGGGACAACAACCCATATAGCAATTTGGATGCATTCAATGTCCAGATGGACCTCCAGACCTCTAGCTCATTGGTGAAGTGCCAAGTCTTTCCTGTTACCCTCAGAGAGATATCGTGAACTTAGTTTAGGAGTCTCTCAACTCACAGTATTCGTAGCTAAGAGGAATGCTAGGTGAGATTCCTTAACCAGTACAGGGTATTAAAGAAACAACTTACCCCATCTTGCCACCTAGCGATAGTCTTTTAATGAAAAAATGAATTGCTCAAAGATTATATCTCTCGATTAAGATGCGAGGTCAGCAACGTGGAGAACCCGTTAGATGAGAGTGTTCTCACAGCTATCTTAACCGGACTTTGCAAGGATGGGAAGCTATATGAGGACATATATAAGTCTCTGGTGAAAAGTTTAGGTAAGTTCTATGAATGTGCTGCCAAAGAGATTCGATAGGAAGAAACATTTAGCCCAAAGAAACCTAACCAGAAGGAGGAGGCGAGTGGCTCCAACTGAGGCAAGAAGAGAACTGGAAGCAAGAACAATAGGGAAAGCCAGAAATATAACTCTGGAGGTCAGGCCATGAAAAAGGCCAGAAATGAATGACCATAATGCCAAGGTCACTATGACAATTACACTGTGTTGTCAAACACTTCTGATAGAGTCTTTACAATCAAGAGGAACAATGAGGACTTTGGGAGACCTAGACCCATAAAAGATCCCCTCGGACAGAGAGATCAAAGTAAGTTTTGTGCCTACCAAAATGAAGTTGGGCACAACACCTCAGATTGTTGGGCACTAAAAGATGCCATCGAGGACCTTATTAAAAGAGGTCACTTGAGGGATTATATGGTGAGACCCTCAGGATAACAACCCCCATGTCCTTGGCAATCGATGTAGTACTAGCACCAGCAGACCCCAAAATATAAGGAAATGCCTTCAGTGAGGACCATATTCACTATTAACGGTGGACCTCATATTGTTGGCACCTTGAACAGGTCACATGATCGCTATGTGCAGGCAGCAGGCTGTGTCTTGCTTACGAGTCATATGGAATGTGAAAGACTCACCAAGAAAGCTAAAGTAACCTTGGAAAGCATCACATTCACAAAAGAAGATGCATGAAGGATCCACGCTCCTCACAATGATACGATAGTCATCCGAGCCAAGATTGATAATGCTGATGTAAGGAAAATAATGATTGATACTGGTAGCTCCGTCAATGTAATGTACAAAGGATGTTTCGACCAGTTAGGCGTCAGCACATGCTAGTTAAATCCTTCCCTTAAGCCCTTTTATGGCTTCACAAGAGATAGAATAGTACTGGTGGGATAGATTAGACTCTCGCTCACTTTAAGGGACTTGGACTACTAAGCAACTGTTATGGTAGATTTCTTGATCGTAGATTTCCCCTCAACTTATAATATGGTGTTGGGACGACCCGCTATGAATGACTTTGACATGGTCACACCTACTAAGATGCTCACCATTAAATTCTTGACCCCAAACGAAGTCAGATGTGTGTGGGGAGAGCAGCAAATAGCTCAGTGTTGCTACAAGGACATAGTCAAGCTCAAGATGTAAGGGAAAAAGGTACATGTGGTATTCGGAGGAGAACCCTGAGCTATGAGCATGAAGGGGGTTAGCTATGACCTCGACCTTCGTGAGGTGGACATTGAACGAGCTATTGGTCCTGTTAAAGAGCTCGAAAAAGTGAAGGTCAATGAAACAAATACAGAAAGATGCCTTAAATTGGGGAAGAGCTTGCCACCTAACGTAAAAGCGTAGTTAGTTGAGTTTCTCAAGGTCAATCTAGATGTCTTTCCTTGGAACCATGAAGATATGGTGGGCATTGACCTCGGGGTTATGTCACACAGGCTTAATATCGACCCCCAGCACAAGCCAGTTTGTCAGAAGAGAAGGCCAATAATTAATGAGCGCTATGCTATGTTGAAGGAAGAGGTGGATAAGCTATTAGTGAACAAGTTTATCTGAGAAGCCTACTACCCCACTTGGGTTGCTAACCTCATCCTTATGAAAAAGAAAAATGGAAAGTGGAGGATGTGCATAGACTTCACCAACCTAAACAAGGTCTGCTCAAAAGATAACTTTCCTTTGCCGAGGATTGACCAACTCGTAGATACAACAGCGGGACATGAGCTCCTCAGTTTCATAAATGCCTACTTGGGATATAATCAAATCCCAATGGCCATGCTGAATGAAGAGCACACCTTGTTTATCATCAATTACAGGCTATATTGCTATAAGATAATGCCCTTCGGGCTTAAAAATAGGCGAGCGACTTACCAGTGATTAGTGAACATGATGTTTTGAGATCAAATCAGGAAAACAATGGAAGTGTACATGGACAACATATTGGTGAAGTTCAAACAGCTTGCTAACCATGTCTGTGATCTAGACAAAATATTCCAGATCCTAAGGAGTTACCAGATGAAATTAAACTCACTTAAATACACATTCGGGGTCACCTTGGGAAAGTTCCTTGGCTTCATAGTGAACAACAGGGGGATTGAGGCAAATTCGGAAAAGGTTAAAGCTCTCTTCGACATGTGATCCCCCATTGGAGCCAAAGATATGCAAAGCTTGAATAGCCAAGTTGCGACACTTAGCAGATTCATCTCAAAGGTAATGGACAAATACGTCCCCTTCTTTAATATCCTGAAGAAGGTGAAGAAGTTTGAATAGACGCAAGAATGCGAGGTCACCTTCCAAGAACTTAAACATTATCTCAGATGAGCTTCACTTTTGTCTAAGACAAAAGAAGGTGAGAAGCTGATCATATACTTGGGGGTGTCCCAACACACCCTTATCGCGACCCTAATATGGGAAGAGGGAGGAGCTTAGCTCCCTATCTATTATGTGAGCAAGAGACTGTTGGATGCCGAGATGATGTACTCACCTATGGAAAGGCTCGCTTACTGCCTGGTCATTGCATCAAGAAAGCTGTGACCCTACTTCCAAGCCCACAACATAAAGGTTCTCACCCAGTTTCCACTTAGGCAAATCTTACAAAAGATAGATGTTTTAGGTTGGTTGCTCAAATGGGCAATTGAGCTTGCCCAGTTTAATATTAAATACAAGCCCAGATCGATGATCAAAGGGCAGTCTCTGGCTAACTTCATTGCAGAATTCATGGGGCCCATGCAAGAAAAGTAGAAACTTTAGAAGCCCCGTGCTGGGAACTATACGTGGACAGGTCTAGAGCAATCAAAAGGCCAGAGCAGGAGTGCTCCTCATTAGCCTAGAGAGACATAAGATCCTCTGCACTTTGAGGTTTGGTTTCCAGGCTATTAATAACAAGGCCGAGTACAAAGCACTACTAGCCGGGTTGCGAGTAGCCAAGGAGGTGCGAGCTAAAAGGCTAAGGATCTTCAGTGATTCACAGCTCATTGTCTATCACGTAAGGGGTGAATACCAAACCTGAGGGTTAAAGATGACTAGTTTTCTCCAAAAAGTCCAAGAATCATTAAATTCTTTCCAACAATATAAAGTCAACCAAATACTGTGAGCCCAAAACACGCATGTTGATGCTTTAGCTTGCCTGGCTATGATCGAAGATGTTGACTTCTTGGGGGCACTCCCAGTTGAAGTCCTTTCATCCCTGAGCACTGAGTAGAATGATGTTGTAATGACAATTGCCAAAGTACCAGGCTCTTGGATGAATCTGATCCTAAATTATCTACAAGATGACAAACTATCGAAAGATAAGCTTAAGGCACAATGATTACGAGCTCGGGCAATCAGATATTGCATCTACGAGGACATGTTGTATAAAAGAGGGTTCATGACCTCACTTTTAAAATGCATTGATGGCAGTGACTGCGACACTGTGTTAGAGGAAATCCATGTGAGACATTGTGGAAACCACGTCGGGGGGCTATCTTTAGCTCAAAAAGCTCTTCGACAAGGGTTCTACTGGCCCACGATGAAGTAGGATGCTATCGACCTTGTTAGGAAATGTGATAAATGTCAAAGGTTCGTGAAGATCCTATGAGCTCCGCCAGCTTACCTACAGTTGATGGTCAGTTCATGGCCATTCACGATCTGGGCATGGACCTAATTGGACCACTCCTAACAGCCCGTGGCAATTGCAAACACGTGGTAGTGGCTATAGATTACTTCACCAAGTGGGTAGAGGCAAAAAAGCTTGCTGAGATCTTATCTGGGAAGATCGAAAGATTCGTGTGGAGCAATATTATTTACAGGTTTGGAGTCCCTCAGCAGATTGTAACTGATAATAGGACCCAATTTAATAGCAAGCAATTCTTTAAATTTTGGAATGACCTTAAAATCACGAAAAACTTCTCAGCCGTAGATCACCCGCAGGCTAATGGGCAAGTTGAAGCCATCAACAATATTATCAAATGAATCTTGCAGGTGAAGTTGGAGGCCAAGAAGGGAGCATGGGCAGATGAACTATCAAAGGTACTGTGGGCTTATAGAATCACAATGTATAGCACCACAGGAGAAGCCCCCTTTTTGATGGTATATAGGTGTGAAGCAATAATCCCTGCAAAACTTGAAGTAGCATTTCAGTGAAAGATTACTTTTAATCCAGAAGATAACGATCAACTGCTCGTCGTGAATCTGGATCTTACAGAAGAGACGAGAGAGAAAGCCCACCTAAAGATCGCAACATACCAATAGTGAATCGCAAGGTACTATAATCGAAAAGTGCAAGCTCAAAGCTATAAGCTTAGTGATCTCATTTTGCGTCTTATTTTTCTGGGAGCACATAAAGTCAGTGAGGAGACCTTGGGGCCAAACTGGGAGGGCCCATATCTCATTAAGAGAGTTATTGGCAATGGGGCTTATCACTTGGTAGATATAGAAAGGACAGAGTTTCCCTGGGCCTAGAACGTTGATGTGGTTATCGAGGTCAATTAGATTAGAAATTTATAACCAAGCTGCCTTACTACTTGTAATATAAGGCAACATCGGGTCAAGCCCTTGGATCATTCTAATGATAGCAATCACATTAAGAGGTAAAAATGAGGGGGGTTTGGTAGTAACTATACTAACAGCAAACACAATGTAGGAATATAAACAACAATGTAAGCAAACAACCAGCCTAGAGGAATCAACTAAACTTGAGATTAATGTATCCTTGATCACTAAATATTCATCCAATTTTTTATCATATTTTATAGCCTTAAATAATGACAAGAAGCCTTGAAATGATTAATGAGTCCTATACAGAACTCAGCCAGCAAACAATCCATCAAAAGCTTAATGCATTGCTTAGTTTCTACCATCCTCTTTCTACAAGTGATTATCAAGCAATAATCATATTAACATCTAAATCAAATGAAGCCATTTAATTCAAAATTCTAAATAAAACAAAGAAGAAAGGAGAAGAAATGACAAACAATTGAATACAAGGTGAAAGCAGGATCTCAACATTAATCTTCAAGTAGCCAATCCCTTAGACTGATTACAAAGTTTAGCCTTCCATGGAAGGCATAAAATTTACAGAGAAAATGGAAGAGTAAAATCATGCTACTTACTATCTGAAAAACTCTAGCTACTGGTTGGCGGAGTAGGGCAATCATGATGGGCTGGTGTAGTTTGGTTTACTTACTGCCACTCCCTTTGCATGTATTATGCCATTGAAGACTACTTCCCTAGTTTTTTATTGGCTTAATGACTTCTAACTGGTTAAGTGTGGATCTGGTGCAATGGATGGTAATTGGGCTCAAGTTTCATGCCAATTGGGGCATAAAAATCCAATTCTATAAAGGCCCATCTCATTAGCATTCTGCCTTTATATTGCAGCTCATTTTTCACACCCAAAATGATGTATTCAAGTCTGAAAGTCTTCATGAAAGATGTATCCTTCCATTTGGGCTTAGTTTGACCTCAATTGGACTTCTATAACTCTAGATATCGCTTGATGAATGCTCAGAGGTTGGGCTACACGAGACAGACTAAGGCAGCATTCTGGTTTTGGCTTGAGCTCTAATTTCATGTATTCAATTGTGAGATTTAGCCTTGAAGGTCTTCATGAAAGTTGTAGATCTATGTCTTAGATTTTCTACAAGATAAGAATCACATTAACTGGACAATTGTAGCACAAGTCATAGCCAAAATACAAAAAATGCTCAAAAGGCCAAATACTACATAATTTTCTTTAACGATTTCAATTGACACCACACCATAAATATATAATAACACAGCTGAAATAAGTCAGTTTAGAACTTGAAAAGTTTGGTGAGAGGACAATTAAATGAGTAAAATATTTTGTTATTAAATTTTCCCATACTTAGATTTTACATTCCCAGACAAAACACAAAACAAAAACAAGGGTCAAAATAGCAAGAAGATTCAAGACCTAAGATTTTTCAGTAGTGATGAGAATCTTATCACAAATAAGAATGCAAGCAAAATTTAGAGCACATAGCATCTTGAAGCTCATTCAAAACTCAAACCAATTAGCAAGGTTATTTCATCAAAAGGTAGATTAACTTGGTAGACTTTACCAGGAAGCTCTCCTCACAACTCTCATTGTGCTTAGAATGGGAAAGTATTTCTCTCAAATTCATTCCATAAAAACGTACCACCATAAGCTTGCTTATCATCTAATCTCCACTACTCAAATCACATGCATAACACAAATCATAAGGACTTCAAAAGGTTGTAATGT
>JANHAO010002645.1:0-28035 GCA_026873985.1 Saraca asoca
TTCCGTGGGAAAATCCGTTGGAATATTCCAACGGATTAAATCCGTTGGAATATCCCGTTGGAATTCCGCCTTTTTCTTGTAGTGGTAATACGTGCTCTTAGTTGTACATGTGCTATTGGCACTGTTCTTGTTAATACTTGATGAAACCACCACCACAAGGTAACTTTAGATAATTTACATGCAGACCTATACCCACAGATTTAACCTAAACCATGTTCTAATACCAACTTTATCACTACCCAAAACCTCTAGTTATGACTGGTGTGAATATCGATATATCCATTGATAATCACCAGCCTTTAATTTGATTTCATTATATCACTATAACCATGGCTCACTCATTTTCAGTATTATGCAATTGACTCAAATTGATTGATTAAGAGAGAAAAGGGAACACACGTGATCACGAACCACTAATATATATATATATATATATACAAACTGAATTTACATAATGCATAGAGACATTGCCTATTAAGGCACATGCCCTTTTCGAACAGTGTTTTAAATGTTTATGCATTTTTCAAAAATTTCAATACATCCTCCCTTGCCAGCTTAACAAAACATTCATCTACAACATCCCAATTTTCTTTTTAGGGACAAAGCAAAATAAAGTTAGTTTAACTTATAGTATATATGGATCCAAATGCATAGGTTAGACTAACTTTATCTCTAAGGTTTTGATGGCCATGCTATATACATTTTCAAAAGTTGATCAAAAAGAAATTTAGATGGTGGATCCCCTAAGGATTGAATCACCCCATAGCCATTATTAATAATTCGTTTAGGGGTCGCAGAGGGATAATTTCTACCTCATGTAGTACTTCACAGCCAGCCATATTCACAATTATTATATAATGTATCTTGACTTCATAAGTGCTTATAGGACTGTCTACTGTGGTGGAAAAGGTATCAATTGAAATTTCCATTTGTTGATTATCTATCTTACTTTTCAGTAGGGGGATTGACTACTAATTCTTGAGTATTTAAAAAATAATTCACAAAATAATGAGTCTGGGGCTCATTGAGATAATACATACCAAACATATGAATTCATCACACAATATAAGGCATATAAATATGCATATCCATAACTCAACCAGATAACCATTTCCCATATCCTTTTCATAAATAATTATAGAGTATTCAAAAACTCACCTCTAAGGTAAGTTTATATCATTCATTTTTGAGCACATTCTACTAATCCTGGCTCACATCCATATACCACATTCTTAGGTTCATTATGCATGTCAATTTCACGATATCGAGTTTCAATATTCAAGTAATTGCCATATGGAACAGTAATATATTCAAATACATAGGTCGTCTTATTACTCCAAATCAACCTTATCCCACTCATCCTAACCTTTTTCCTCTAAGTTAGCTTTATCCCACTCATCATTTTAGAATGCATAAATCTAGGATCAAGTTCATTTTCATTCATCACATTTTATTATTCACATATAAAGTCTCAAAGACTACCAATCGTGTAATCAACTCATCCTCATAATGGATGCCTAATCAATTCCATACGAATACATTTTAATACTATTCATAACTCAATTATTCACATATCATGATATCTTATTCCATGTCTCATAGACATAAACAAGTTTTTCACAATGTAATTGTTTGCAATAAACATACTTTCACAATCAAAATTATTTATGACCATTGCAATGCTTTCTCAACTCATATTTGCATTATCTTCTATGCTCATTGTTTAGAAATTATTGAATGCACATCCATTGTATTCATTAGTGTTAGTTTATAAATCACTCCCTTAGGATATCACATTTTCCATATAAGTTTAGTTGGGCTTTCTATAGTTTTGAATTAAAGAAATAGAGTGTAGTTTCAAGTAAAGGAAAATGGGACTAAACAAGTTGAAATTTTTGTTGAAAGTGTGATTAGAATTGCGAGTAGAATCATTGAAGAAAACAAGCATGATCATGATTTGAATCAAGACTTTATTTATGAAAGGCTTGATTTGACTCGAGGAAAATAGAGTTAAAAACATGAGTCTGCCTACCAAATTTTGAAAACTTGTAAGAAGTCCAATGCCAAACGTGATCAGAATCAAAAAATAAAGTAGGATTGGTCAATTCGACTCATAAAATTCTAGTTCAAAATTCAATTTGAATCGGTCAAGAAAAACTGTTAGGTTTACATGAGTATGATTGCAGGTTTAGTTCAAAATGGTGCGATTTGACTCATGCAAGTAGATTTTTTTCATATTAATAGCAAAAAAAAAAAAGGAAACTCATTTCCAGCACAAAGACACATTATAGGATCTCATTATCCCATGTTTTTGGCAGCATAAGCAAACATAAGCTTAACTATTTCAACATCGTACTTATTATCTTCTCAATAATCCACTTAATCATCAAGTTTTATCATATCATCACAAAACCCATTTTTATCAGTTTGCACCACAAATCAACATATCTCAACCAAGAATCATGTCATAATTCATAAGAATTGTAAGTATTACTCACCTCAATAGCTTGTACACAAGAAACTGTAACTATTTCACCAGAATCTTCTATGCTCTTCAAAATAAAAAATATAAACATATTAGGGTCTAATCCATTTTCTACAGATTTCTTTCATTAACTAATTGCATATGATTAAATTATAATTGATATATCATGAATAAAGCTATATCTAACAAATTTGAGCTCCAAAAGGTCAAAAAAGTTGGATTAATTCATGGTTGAACAACATCATGAATAGTGACAAAAAATTTCAAAATTTCATAATTAGAGTTATACTTAATGGATCAATATAATTTTCATGGCAAAATGAAAAGGAAGATAAGAAGATTCAACAATAAAAATCTGAGAAAATAACAAGTAAGATTAAAAGCTCACCTAAAGACAAAGAAAGTGAAGGATTAGAGGGAGAAAGTAGAGGCTTAAAGGAGAAGATGAAATGAAGTTTGCATGGGCATTGTGTATGCTAGGATAGCTTAAAGAGGCTAGGGTAGCCGGCTGAGGGAGGACATTTTAGGCAAAATAAGTCAACTCTTCACTATTTACAAGTTGACAATTTTCTCCTTTATTCTATTTGGAGTTTAAATTTAACATACTTATTGATTTCCAAAATTTACAAAAACTTAATGCAATTTAGTTAAATTAAGTACTTTTATAATGACTATAATTTTATACTCTTTCGATAACCCATGTTTCAAATTTTCCAAAGTTTTTCAAAAATAGAATTTCAAAATAACAATTTTTGTTTTTTGAACTTTCTTGATCTACTTTTTGACCTTCTAAGGGTTTCATAAAATTCCATATAATCAATTCTACTAGTTCTGATTTTCTCATAACTCAAAATTTATAATTTTGAAGTTTCAAAAAATTTTGAATTTCTCTTTTCGAATTTTTTTCCAAAAAGCCATTTTCTCCACAATAAATGCTAATAATTTCAGGATTTTTCAAAGAGGAAGGATGATGAAAACACCTTTTAGAAATATAACTTCCTTGATCTACAATTGTGGGATGATTTTGTGAAGTAATGCTAGTCTGAGACTTTTCAGATAAATTTGGTCATCTTATCTTATATATATTTTTTTCAACTATTATGAGTAATTTGACTATCTCATTAACTATTTTTTTTTTCAAACAAGGTAGAGTGTAGCCAATAGGGAGAGAAAAACAAAAAACAAATACAAATATAGGCCGTCTCTCGATGGATATGTGAAGTTTGAATAAGCTTTGGTGAATGAAAAGCTTGCATAACAGTAAGCTTTTATATATATATATATATTGTCATTTTGCAATTATAATTTTGAATTGTTCCTACGACTAACTATATATAGTATTTAATTTTGAAAGAAGATGAAATTACTGAAAAATTAAATAACAAAGAAGATAATTATCATATATTATGTCTTTCATATATTACTAATAATAATTTTTCCTCATAAAATTATTATAGATTGAATCGTATAATAAATAAATATCTTTAGAAATAAATAGGAAATTATAAAACTCAAATATATACTAATATTTGAAATTAAATTTTAATAGATTGAAAATTAGCAGTAAATAATTACTTTTTTCAATAGATAGTTTTGTTTGAAAAATTAATTTTAATTTTAATATTATAATATATTTATTGTTTAAATAATTTTTATGAAGTTAAATTATGTTCAACATATTTTACTATATATATTTATATTTTTCATTTTTCAATAGATAATTTTTCTAAAATTTTTCTTTTTGTAATATATATATCCGGTATAGTTTTATTATTCCAAGTTTGTATTTTTCATGTATTACTAACATGGTTTCATTTTACTCATAAAATTATTATAGATTTAATTGTACAAAAAGAAAATATCTTTAGAAAGAAATAAAAAAGTACAGGTCTGATATACATCTCAAACTAAAATTCCGTTAACAAATTCAAATTAAAAGTTTGTTGCAAAAGAGTTTGGACGTTAGTTGTAGATAATTCTTTTTTAATAGATGTTCTTTTATTAAAATGAACATTTTAATATATATATATATATATATATTACAATTTATATTTATAGTTATATTTATATTTTCATATTATATAAAAATATATAATAATTTTTACATAAAAATGATTCAAATGGGAAAATTTTCAATGTGAATGTGACTCATGGCTGAATTTACTTTCAGATGTAAGTCTTATTTGATAGCAATTTGATAAATTATAATGTATTTAAATATAGGAAAACCATCATCATATTTTTATTTATTAGGTGACTATATAATTGATACAATTATATTCATATTAATTGTGAGAAATAGTTAATTGTGAGAAATAATATATTTCTCTTAATTTGATAAAGTTGTTACAGCAATATTTCAAATTAGTTGAATTATTAATACTTTAGGTTTTTCAACCCTAGCCTTAACCTTAAAATTCTTCTTAGGCTTATTCTCCTTTCCTTTCTTAGGCTTAGAAGAAGTACTAACCATTAGTACAAGCTATTCCTTCTTTAAGGCCATTTCAATGGTTTTAAGTGTGTTAAGTAACTATGTTAGAGAAACCTCTATCTTATTCATAAAGAAATTTATGACAAATTATTCAAATGACTTAGGAAGTGATTGTAGTATGATGTTTACTGCATGATCATTGTCGATCACATGGTCGAGTTGGGCCAATCTCTTTATTAGCCTAATCACCTTTAGCACATGACTTGCAACAGATGATCCCTCAGCTATCTTATAGTTGAACAATTCCCATCATACCTGGTATCTCTTAATGTAAGCACACCCATTGTATAACTCTGACAAATGCATAATCATCTCAGAGGGTGTCATATTTTGATGCTGCTTCTAAAGATCAAGAGACGTTGAAGCTAGCATCATGCATGCTATTTGTTTAGCATCTTCCTCATGTTTCAAGTAAGCATCAAAGTCAAAAATTTGATACTCACTTGAACCTTCAGATGGAGGTACAAGAGGGTTTTTCTCAAGAACATAGGTTATTGTTTCCTACTTAAGGACAAGCTTTAAGTTTTGTGGCCAGTCTATGTAATTTGGACTGGTAAGCTTATTATCAATCAGAATACTACTTAAGAAGATGTTATTCACCATTTTAAATAGCCTTTAATAAGAATAGAGTAGATTAATACTTAAGCATAAAATTCATTTTATATGGAATTTAATAAAATGGACTCCCATTATTTTCTTCAATTCTAATGACCCTCTATCTTAGAATCAGATTATCACGTTGGATGATAATTGTAGTCTGTTAGGATCCTGGTTTAATTACTTAAACTTGACAGAGGCCAAGGAATCTAAATAAATTAGACTAGGTAGATAACTTATTTTCAATCACATTTTCATATAACTCCTAATCATTCGGTTAACAATTTTTTGTCATTTATTATCCATCACATCAAATATCATTAACAACTCCTTGTTAATAATGTTCAAAGTGAATCTAATTATGCCCAAACATTGTATAGTCAATCGATGAAGGTCATTCCAAACTATATATGTTTGTTATGTTGAAACCATCAATTAAGAATATTTTGAAATAATAATAACATGAAAGATATAATGTAATCTTAACAGAGGCCAACAAGTTATCACGAAATCGTTATCTAGTTATCATTATTTTGATAGGTGGCATTGGATCATGTTCTTAACATACAACTTAAATTAGTAAGGGATCTTTTAATTAGTCTGCGATTTAACTATTAAAGGTCTCACGTATTAGTCTACATCATACATACATCCCATTTCTATCATACATATAAATCCTCGACATGTATACATTTACTAGTCTATGTCATATATATGTATATCATCATTTATATCATACATATAAATCACATGCATGTATAATATATATGGGATGATTATTGATCAACTTAAATTATTCCCTTAAGCCATAAAAGGGAAGAATTTCCATGACTTGCTCCTTTTGCCACGCTTCATACTTGGACACCTCCTTCTCCTTCCAAAAGAAACAAAATTTCCTAATTTCTATCCTATGTAATTAATTACATCTTATAGAAAAAAATCTTGATAAAAAGAGAATTTTACATTTAGAAGTAGAGATAAAGGCAAGACTTGTAGGCCCTATTTAATACAAATACCTAAAATAGAATATACATTATATATATATATATATATATTAAAACCTTTGGTCCATAATCATCTTTCCATGCAATCAAGTATATATGAGGCATATAAGACAAGAAAGCATAGAACATTAAATATTTGATTCAAATTATTATCATCCATGTTTCAAGTTATTTAATTAACATTTAATTTAAATAAGTTGACTATTTTAATTCCATCATCAAACATCATAATCATTCTATTTTGAAAATTGATCATCATTAATTCTAAAATCAATCAATTAATTAATCCTATGTGACTTTCTAAAACTTTGGTACCAAGTAAATAATTAAAGGAAAGTTTCCAAATTTATTTTCAATAAATTAGTGTTGATTATCAAAATAAAAGGAAAGTTTCCAAAAATTATTTCAATCAATTTGTGATCATATTCATATCAATTTTAAAGTTAAGGAAAGTTTCCATAATCACATGAATATAATTTAGGAAAGTTTTTCAAAATTAGTTTTGATTGCAATTAATTTCCTAAATTATATTTGTGTGATTAGATCATAGGGCAGATTGATTATTAACACAATTAATCAAGGGGTTGATTGATTGTCATCACAACCAATCAAGGTGGCCAAAACCACCATTGGAAGAGGAAGGCCAAAACTTTGGCAGCCCTTATATATGGCATGCTAATTTCGTCGGCATGCTGGTCCATTAGTTTTGCTGTTCGGCCAGCCATTATTATTAACTAGCTAGTTGGTCAAACAACTCCTTATTTGGCCAGATGGTTAGGTAGTCCCTCTTTGGTGTATTTTTCATTCAAAAGTGTAGATTCAATCTCATTGGAATGTAGAAAAATTTTCTATAGAAAAATTCTGTGCCTTGAACAAAAACTTTGATCTTACAAAGCCAAATTACAATATGAGCTTTGATGCCATTTTTGGGGAAAATGGATCTAAGCATATCAAATATGCCAATCATTAGCATCAAGCATATTTAGCAAAAATTTAAAATTTTTCCTTAAACCTGGGTCATGTTTGCATATTAATTCAAAAGCAATGTAAATTTAAAACCAAGGTTTAAATTATACTTTCACAAAAGTTGTCCTTGGGATCCTTGCTTCCCAACATTGAGTTTGATCTCTAAGAAATTCCATGAACAAGCCCCATGATCAATTCCTTTGGATTGTGTCTAGATAAATCCTTTGGATTTGATCTCCAATACCAACGATGATCCAGACAAACCAAGTTGATTCAAAGTTTCTATGAATTTCTCTTGACTTGTAGAATGAAAAATTCAACCACTCAGCTTAAGAGGTGCTATCTCTCCAAGGAATCGTTATTCAATAAAGTAGGGTTGAGTGTTTAAATGCAATGAGGAGATGAGTGAGATCATAAAGAGAAAGTTGGCACACAACACATATGCTAGGGCTAAAACTCTTGTGTATTTCGGTATGCTCTCTTTCTTCCTTTTGTAGAGGAGTTTAGAGCATAAACAAGAATAGGGAGGCTTAATGATTTATGCATAAGCTAGGGTTACCCCTTATTTGTGTCCTTGACTCAAGGTGAATGGGCTATATAGCTAGTGTAATCCCTTAAGCCTGAGGAATCCACACACCTTTTTCTAATGCTCCCTTCTTTGTGTCTAGCATGTGCAAACACTTTCTTATGAGTCTATACTCATAAACTTTCTTTTGTAATCATTCTCCAATTATTTTAATTAATTAACTTGGAACAATTTCTAAGTGAGGAACCATTCCTCTATTTTAGATCTTCTCCTTTGTTGATATAAATGTTTTCTAATATTTAAATATCAACTATGAAAATTTACCACTATTAAATAATTATAATCTCGATTAGAATTATTAAATCTTTGATTAATTAAAACATCTAATTGTATTAGAATACTTAATTAATCATTTCAAATTTCCAAGATATTCATTGAATTCAGCTCTTGAATTCTTAACATTTTGCATTATAACCTTCCTTTGACCTTGGATCAAAGTGATTCTATTATGTGTGACTCATTAGATTTTCATGCATGTTAGCAATGAATTCGTTTACAAGCTTTTTCAAGCTCAATTGAATTAAAACTTATTTTAATTCAAGCATAGTTTCTCCAATTTGTTCAAACAAATTCATAGATCATGGTTGGCTTCTATCAAAGAATCATAACCATCCAAATGCCAGAAATAGATTTATTTGGAAATTAAACCTTTCATGACAAGGCATTAATGTGTAATTCAATCCTTTCATCTCTTGATATTCAAATTAGACTTATGGTATGGTCCAAGTGCTAACCCTTTTCACGCCCAATCCATGGTGTATGTTTAATCAAATGCTATCTCATAATCATTCATACATAAAAACTACTTTTATGTATCATTAATTGATTATACATAAAACTTATTTTATGTATCAATCAATACATAGGCCTATATTTTGATCATAGCATAATTTTTAAAACATCTTTAGAATATCTTTCCTTTGTTACCAAGGAGGATGAGTTTTCTCTTAATTAATCATTACCTTCATATGCTTCATTGTGTACCCAAAATTATTTGTATATACTCTTTCAAGAGTGCAAGCCTAGAATAAAATCAAAGTACATAACTCCATACATAAAATACTGTGTTGATGTCAAGTCTAAGGATCACTTAAACTGCCTTTCAAGTGAGAATTCCATTGACACATGGTAATAATTCATATGGTTTCTCAAGGATGGTCAATCTTATCATATTTTCTCTTACATATACAATATGTTTACTAAGATATCTCTATATCAAATAGTGTATAAGATCACCACATTCTTTCAAAGAATGTGACATAACATATACTGGTTTATTCATGAATAATTGGTATCATATTTTCTCAATTATTCCACATTCAGGGATATTTAGAAATTATAACTATATGCACAGATTATCTTATAATTAAAATCTCCATGATAATTTATTTGTACACAATTATAACTTTAAAGACTTTATCCAAGATAGTATACATATATTAAGCATATACATATTTAAGCCTAAAATGATAAAGAGGCAAAAAAACATAATGTTTTATTAAATATGCTAAGATACGTAATATTCATATCATTACGACAATTATCTCTAAGGTATCCTATACTAACAGAAAGGGATTTATATTATCTGGTCAACTATGTGAAGTGGATAAGTTGAATGGAGTTTATGAAGGTCCTATTGGTTGGATGGATGAAGTGTCAAAAAGCAATGGACTAAGAACCTACTTTCAATACAAGCCTCTAAGGTTTATGCTTTGGCCATTTCCAACTTGCTAATGCAAATAATCTTGGATTAAGCTAGAGACAACAAGTAGCTTCCTCCATCTCAGGAGGAATTTGATGTGGTATTAAAAATATCTCTTATCCTTCCTTACCATACTTTACATTAAATGTTTAGGCCAACCAGGTATTTGGTTGAAAGATGATCCACCAAATTTTTTCACAAGCAAGGCCTTGATTGAATTCTTCCATCTTTCTAAAATCCACTCTACCCAAACCCAGTTGCCTAGGAAGAGAGTTTTAGGATAGTAAGTGAATAGTATTACTCTCAAATGAGCCCTTTCACCAAAACTGCCTAATAATTTATTCAATTTTGGTTTGGCATTGCTTGTAAAGGACAATTTTGTCATTTGGTAAGTGAGAATTGAGTTAATAACACTTTTGCATAGCACCATCCTTGCAACTTGAGATAAGGTTTTTACTTTCCAACCTTGCAGGTTTTTTTATAGATTTTCTATATGACTTCATTCTCAACAAGCTTTCTATCCTTAGGACCATTAATATAGGTACTTAAGTATTTCCCTAGCTTAGAAACTTATTTAGCACCCACTATTCCAGGCAAGAATTATTTGAATTTCCTAGGAGTGTTAAGGCTATACTTAATAATAGACTTCGTTTTACTCATTTCCAAACCAAAAAGCTGGAAGAATGCATGAAATAATTGTTTAACCTTATTACAAGAGGAAGTGGATGCTTTGAAGAAGAGAAGTAGATCATTTGCATAAAAGAGATGATTGATAATAGGGGCTTGTCTAGCTAGTTTGATACATTGAATCTCTTTATCCACTTTAGTTTGTTCTAACATTCAAGATAAGATATTGGTACAAATGATAAAGATATATGGAGAGAGGAGATTTTTTTACCTTAAACCACATTGTGGAGCAAAAGTGTCAGTGAGATCTCTATTAATCAGAACATTGTATGACACAATAGTTATGCATTACATTAGAATTTGGACCCAAATAAAATGAAATTCCATTTGTTAAAGTGCTAGCTGGATGAATTGCCAAGAAATACTATCATAAGCTTTATGAAAATCAACTTTTAAAGTAGCTTAGCGATATTTTTTGCTCTTGCACTAATTCATGTAATGCGTGACTTTAGAAGCAATAAGGATATTTTCAGATATACACTTGCCTCTAACAAATGCATTTTTGTAATATCATGAATTTTCTAAAAAATTAATTTTAAGAAAAAAATGACTTTTTGGATAATTTAGAAAGATAAATTTGGGAATTTTAAGAATTTGAAACTATGCATTTTGGATTTGATGAGTTTAGATATGATAAAAATAAATTATATAAATTTTAGGAAATTCTTAAGAAATTGAATTTCCATTTTGGATACTCACAGAGTAAAACCCATGTTTTTGGGGTTTAATATCCAAAAAACTTTGAAAGATTGAAACTAAGGCTACAGATGCCCAACGATAGCAAATTTATAATCATTACAAAACTAATTTATTGAACTAATTAGTGTTAAAATTTCATGACCGTTGGCGATTGGTGAGTAGGTCAATTCTAGACTTAAAGTGAAAAAATTGGCAAAGCTACAAAACAAGAGAAATTACAAAACTTGTAAGTAATAATTGACTTATCTTTTCCCATTTTTACCTCTAAAGTCGATTCCTTCCTTCTTTTTTCACACGCCACTTTTTTATTGCATTTCATCTAATAAGTCCTTCTTTAACATTGGAATTTCTCTCCCTGCATTGTCCCTCTCTTCTTCCTTTTCAATCCTTCATATTACTTTCTTATATTTCTCTCCTCTTCCACTTCAATTTGATACTAAAATCATGTTATTCATTGAGTAAAATCTGAGTTATGAATTTTTGAAGCCAACAACCACTATTTATTTCATTATTTAACCCATAAACTCATATAGATTTTTTTGGTGTTTTTAAAGCTCAAATCTCGTATGTATAGCTTATTTTTATAAGCTGAAGACATGGTCAAGTGGAATTTGACAATTTAATGCAAGAAAACTCTTAAAAATCCAAGGAATCTAATATGCCTTTTTCTCTTGTTCATGAAAAGTATTGGGGATCTTGGTGGAACCAGATTTGATTTCATATTTTCAGCTATTAAGGTGAGTAAGTCTTACTTTTCTTGTAAATTATAAAATAACTAATTGATGGTAGATCAGTGATTTGTTGGGCATGTTAAAGAAAATGGGTATTGAATGAACTTATGGTATAAAATGATTTTGATTGGTTTTTTTGTGATGTAAATATAGTGGTTTGATTAGAAAGGCTTAGTTTTCTGATTAGTTCTTTCATGATTAAGAGTTGACTAAGTTAGCACATGAAGTTTGATTAAGGAAATAAGACTTGTCTTTGATGAAATGTGTATTTGCACCAAAAACTTGTACAAATCTAGATGTGTGAGTAGAATCACAAGTATAGTCGTGAGCCCAAAAACTACAAGTCAAGTGGAATTACAATTAGAATCATGGGAACCAAATGTGAAGGCTTCAATTTGACTCGAGCTAAAATAGTTTAAATTATAAGTCTGCTCAATAAAAGTTGCAAACTTTTAGGAAGTTTAGGATTACACATGATCCAAATTGCAAGCAAGATCAAAAACTGGGCAAGGTCAATTCAAATCGGGCAAAAATAGGCTATGTTTTCGATCTAAATTGTAATGGCCTGAAGGCATACTCTACCTTTGCAATCATAATCATGAATTGAGTGTAAATAAGAGCAATTCAAATCATGAAGCCCTAGAGGTGAAAAATATCTTAAAATATCTTAGGAACACTTATATGTTAATGATATGCTATCTGTATCTTCTTCACAGTTGTGCGGATAATATGATTGGGGTTTTGGGAATAATTAAATGATGGAATAATGGAATAATATAGTATTAGCTTTAGGAGAAAAAGTTGGAAATTGAATAATTGAATTTGAAATTATAAACAATAAGGATTTTTGGATGGATACAATAACTAACGATGCAATAACAACGATACTGAAGAAAATATGAGGATAGAGGATTATGTACTATGTGATATGAATTATAGTTAATTCAAGTATAGCAATTAAGAAATCCTAAATGGGTAATTCATTAACCAATATCAATAAACCTAATAATTATCTATACATTGATAATAGGGTAATAATCCTAATAATAAAATAATGAAACAAGAAATATGTGGTTGTAAATGTGATAGGTTGTGATATGTGCGATCAAGATTGCAACCGATTATAAATGTTGTGATATTGTTATTATGAACATATGACATGGTTATTATGACTTATGATATATGATACATACTATATGAGATATGATAAATGATAATTAATAATAATGAAATGTGAAATTAGAATATGATTGTAATGAGAAATCATACTATTTAAAATCTTGCAATTTCCCTATGATATGGGGGATAATGATTGATGCTTATAAGAAATGATATTGTTTAAAGTTAGAGAATTTCCCCATGAGACATGGGATGATGAAATATGTGATATGATTGTGATGAGAAATGATGTTGTGAAATGCTTGAAAATTTCCTAAGAAACATGGGACGGTTAATGTTGAGAATAAGATGAGGTTGATGTGAAGAGATGAGATATATGAACTAGATCTTGGATCTATGCATTTTGATATGATACGTGGGATATGACTAGCTCAATGGGAAAAGGCTAGGTATGAGTGGGATATGATTGGATTGGAGTAATAAGGAGAACCTTGATTGTTACTATCTATTATGTCTATACACTTGAGTTATCAGTTTATAAAATTCTAAACCATAATATAACAATGTAAATTGAAAGTGTGATGACTGATGTTAGCTATTGAAGCTATAAAGTTCATGATCCCTTACAATGTGTTATTGTTAGTGTTGGGTGATGCCACCCAGAGGTTGGTTATTTATGAATTTTGTGAAACATTGGAAATCTACAAATTGTTTATTAAACCTGGCATGAAGTATGAATATATGGCTATGATGTACATAAATATTGTTATTTGATGATAAATTCATAAATTAGGTAGAAATTTATCTCACTGAGCCCTAAACTCACTCTTCTGTGAATTATTTTTTAGATTTTTAGAATATTGCTACTGTTCCTCCATCAAAATGTAAGGATGGATGCTAAACCTATTGAAATAATGGCTAACATGTTCACAACTACTATAGCAAGTCTTTAGAAGCATGTGAGGATAGAAATCATTATAGGAACATACTGTTTTGAAAACTTGATGTAAATTTTAAACACTATTGTTTCTAGGAGCATGTACTTTACTTAGGCTAGGATTTATATAGTATATAAGTTTGCTTATATCTCCACATATCTTACTTTCTTTCAATAAATTCATAATTTCTTAACTAACCAGTTGGGTTTGAATAGGAATGTTTTGGAAATAATGAAACAAATACAAACAATAAAGGTTAATAGAAGCAGAAGCAAAGGCTAGTGATTATCAATCATAAATTAATATTCATGCCAGTCAGGACCTAAAATTTTGGGTCGTGACAATTTTGATATTGGGTGATTATTTCCTCTAGAATAGGTTGCAATCTAAGAACTAGTAGTTTAGTAATAAGCTTGTTTAGCACAATATAGTGACTAATAGGTTTGTAGTATGAAAAACAGGCCTGAATTTTAGCTTCAAGGATAAGAGCTTTGATAGTGTCATTAATAGTTTCAAGCAGATAACCTCTATCCAAGAATGACAATATCATTGCTAATACATCCCTACTTGCTATAGCTTAAAATTCTTACTAGACCTCCTTGTGAAGCCATTTGGACATAAGATATTATCTAGAGATGTTTTTCTAACAACTTTCTCTAACTCTTAGAGTTGAAAAGGTTTGAGAAGAAGCTCCTTGTGCCTATTATCAAGTTTTGGAATATGCAATTGATGTAATAAATCTAATAGTTGTTTAGAACATTGCTTTGGTTGGAAGAGACATTGGCAGTGTTGGATTGTAGCAATCTTAATAACATTATATTCATCCAAAATACAACCAGTATCATCTTGAATACTTAAATTTCTATGTTTGGCTCTTCTTTTGTTAAGTAATGTGTGGAAGTAATAGGTGTTTCAATCTCTATTCACTAGCTAGTGTTGTTTGGTTTTCTAGGCCCATATTATTTGTTTGCAAGCTAAGAGATATTCCAACTGATGCCTTAAGGTTCTTTCAGTAATGTTCAATAAGTCAACAATATGGTCTTAAAATTGCTCCAATTGGTTTTACATATCTCTAATTTGATGTTGGATTTCCCTAAAGTGATTTTATGTCTTAGGTGCTTTCTTATTTGAACTAACTTATTCATTAGGTTAAAAGCAAGTGATCCATTAACTAGAGAGTTCCATGCCTATTGTACTATTATTGAACACTTAGGGTGAATAATGCAATGTGCCTAGAATTGAAAGTCATAATATTTATACTTAGAAGTCTACTTAGTTGTAAGCAATATAAGAAAATGATTAGAAGCAAAAAGAGAGGCCTTAGGCCTTAGTATAAGTTAAACAATTCATCTATTGATCATTACATAACAATTTATAAAGTCTTTTCCAAACACATTCCAATCCCTCTCTATTGTTGGTCCAAGTGAACCAATTCCCTGCAAGAAGGAGATCACAAAGCCCACATTCAAAAATAGCTTCTTGGAAAGCTTGAGCTCCAAGCAATGTAGTGTATAAGCTAAGTTTATCTAAATGGTTTAAGACCTGGTTGAAATTTTTGCATCAAAAGCCAAGGGAGATGAGAAGGGTAGACAACATGCTTAATGAAGTTTTATAGACTATGTCTATCTTGTAAATGTGGGGCCCATAGATTCCAATAATGAAGAAGGTTGGGAGATTAGTGAATTCTACTCTTAAGCGTAACTAGTTAAGGGAAGTGGAGATCAACTGAACTTGGAAATCAATTGTCCATGCTAGAAGTATACCACCCTTATGATTTGTTACATCAACTCCAACCATATTCTTTAATTTGCATAGATAAGGATCTAACAAATTGAAGACTTACATCTCCTAAAGATTTTTCTATTATTAAATGGAGTGTTAGGTTTTCTTCATATTTTGGATGCATTGATTTTGGAAGTTTCCATTCTTCTATTAAAAAAATATTTTGGCCATGTTTTCAAGGTTTTGGAGTAAGAACCATTGAATTTTAGGTGTTTGCATCAATCAATAAAGTTTCACCTACTTTTGACTTTCTTAAAGCTTTTTTGTTGGCATTTGTTTTCATGACTCTACAATGAATTCTATAAATTATATCCATGTGTCTAGTTCCTTCTTTCCAAATTCCATTTTTTGTTTTGATTTTTAAAAGTAAAAAAATTTTAATATCTAGGTTTTCTAAGGATATATTATAATCTAGAAAATAATTAAAGTAAACTGGTCCATTATGTAAATTTGACTGTAAATAGGCTAATAAAGAATTTTTGAAGGTAGTTGCTCTACTATCTTAAAGTATTGTTAATATTAGGATATCTATTCTTGCCTTATGTAGAGGTTTTACAGCAACTTGAATAAGACCTATATGTAAATTACTTACAATGTTTTTTATGTTGTTGGACTAGATGTGGAGAAAGTAAAGATATTGAACTAAACATTTTATTGATAATTAAGTTTTGTTCACCAGTAGTGATGATAAAATCTTGAAAGAAGTCAAAGGTATTTGATTTATAAATTTTTTAACTTGGAACTTTTGGTAGGTTCTAATTTTTTAATTTTTGTTCTACTTCTAAAATAATTAATTCTTAATTGTTGATAATATGTTGATACATTCTATCATCTTCTTGACTAGAACTTTCTTTAGAAACATATAGTTTTAGTTTCTTGAGTTCGGAGGAAGGTTTCCTAAGCAAATGGGCCATGATTATTGTTTTATGGACACTAATTTCTAAGAGGAATTATTGACTACTCTAGTTTTGGGTTTTTCTTACCTAGGCTTTTCGCTACTATATGGGACCATCCAACATTGTAGAGACCTCACCTTGGCACTTGCCTCTCCCTAGGCATCAACAATAGGCTAATAACTACTACTCTTAAGAGTACTTACAACTTGTTACAATTGTACCAAAACACAATGTAAGTATTGAAAACCTCTACTACAATAACTAACTAATCCTAAAGCAACTAACTACTATTCACGCAATAGAGATCAAGGCTACAATGACCAAGGGACCTCTTTCCTTACTAGAAAGCTCTGATACCAAATGGGGCAGGGCTACTTTGGGAGCTCCGATTCAATCTTGAAGACATGTTGAAAATACATATTTTTAAGTAGAGTATTTTGATACAGTGTGGTAACATAATAATAATTGTCAGGTCGATTAATGGAAATAGTAATTAATCAGGGTTTAAAATTTTAACTAACTTTGGATCTTGATTTTTTCTCATTGGAGAATATATATATATGCCTCTATATTATATTTGGATTCAATAACAAAGCAACAGAAAGGTTTATATGCAGCAAAATAATAAAGATTTAAAACATAGATTTTTAAAGTGATTCAACTTGAATTGACACCACAATTTAAGTATACTTCACTTGATCTTTCTCAATCGAAAGACCTTTTTAATTGAAAACAAAAACTATCAGTATTTACTAGGCTCCTAAAATGCTAGTTTACATCAAATACACAAGAACTTACATAGGCTTCTTGCTAATCTAGAAGAATTACAACAAGCTCTTCTAAACCTAAACAAAAATATAAATTTTATAACAGGTACTTGCTAACCTATACAAGATTTCTAAATTTGTAGAAATCTTAACACAAAGAAATAAAAATAAGAAAAGAGTATGAAATACAATACCACTGGTTTGAGATGAAAATCTTAAACAAACAAAGATGAACTCAGTAAATCTTGATCTAAAAGCTTGATAAAATCTCGATAATTGATGAGATAGAGAGAAAATGGTGTTTAGCTCTTTCTCAAAATGATTTCATACTTGAATGTGATTGTTCTATGAAGAGAACTATGAAAAATTGTTTAAATAGTGAAGGTAGTTGAGTTGTTGTAACTGCTATAACCGTCTGTAATAGAATAACTAACTTTTAATTTTTGAATTGATTGTTGCATCAATTATAGATGGTTACATCTAATTAATTAGTGTGGTAATTGAAGTATAGTCTATTATTCACAGATCTTAAAACAATTACTACATCGAAGTAGTTATTTTTCTTAACCTTCAGTTTGAAAGACATAAATCGATGTATAAATTGATGTATGAAGTGAAAAATAGTTTTATAGAATTTTTTTTTCTTCAAATGATTTTTCTATCTTATTGTTTAGTTAAAATATTTGGATCAAAAAATCAATTTAGTTCATTTACAAGAGATCCTACTGAGATAAAAGTAAATCCTAAAACTAATCTTAAGTCTCTTGAATCATAATCTCATACTTTTGAAACCTATAAAATAAATTAAAATAAGTAGTAAAGTATAATATCAAATAATGTAAAAAATTGATTAAAATTATTTTTTAACATCAAAACTAAAGAATATGTATGGTTAGGATAACCTTGGCTAATAATCTCATTTAGCTAAGCTAATAAGACTATCAATAATGCAACATTGTAGAGACCTCATCTCCCTAGGCATCAACAATGGGCTAACAACTTTGGCTCTTAAGATAACTTACAACTTGTCACAACTATACCAACACATAGTGTACTAACGCCAGGTATTGAAAACCTCTACTACAACAACTAACTACTATTCACTCAATAGAGATCGAGGCCATAGTGACTTAGGGACCTCTTTGCCTACCACAAAGCTCTGATATCAAGTGGGGCAGGATAGCTCTAGGAGCTTTGGATCAATCTTGAAGACATGTTAAAAATACATATTTTTAAGCAGAGTAGATTGATACAGTGCGATAGCTTAATAATAATGCAATTTGACCAAAAAAAAAGAAAACATTATGAAAATAATATATATTGCAAATATATTTATTACAAATATTAAACCCAAATGCTTTTTGGGATAGGAAGTGATATATGATCTCTTTACCTTAGGAAAAGGTTTCAATGAAAAAAATATTCCTACTAAAGTAAGGCCAATTCAAATGAAAGAAGAATTATTAAATTATTGTCAGAAAGAAATTCAAGATTTATTAGATAAAAAATTAATAAGGCCCAGTAAATCTCATTGGAGTTATTTTTCTTTTTATGTTCAAAATTAAGCAAATATAGAAAAAGGTGCATCATGATTAGTAATTGATTATAAACTACTCAATAAATTTCTTCAATGGATAAGATATCCAATTCTAAATAAAAATGATTTACTAGGAAGACTTTATCAAGCAGTAATATTCTCAAAATTTGATTACGGGATTTTGATAAATTCAAATTAAAGAAGAAGATAGATATAAAACTACATTTATTGCACCCTTTGATCATTACAAGTGGAACGTGATACCCTTTGGACTCAAATGCTCCATTAGAATTTTAAAATATGATGAATGAAATTTTAAATCCATACACTCATTTTTTAATCATCTGCATAGATGATGTTGTAGTATTTTCAAATTCAATAGATCAATATTTTAAACATTTATTGATATTTTTTAATGTTATCAAAAGAAATGGTTTCGTTGTCTGCAAAAATAAAATGAAGTTATTTCAAACAAGAGTTATATTTTTAGGAGATGAAATACATCAAGGGACTATAACTCCAATAAGTAGAGTAATATAATTTTATAATAAATTTTCAGATGAAATCAATGATAAAACTTAACTTTAAAGATTTTTAGAATGTCTCAATTATATAATAGATTTTATTCTAAATATTAGCTATATAAGTAAACCACTTTTTAGAAGACTCAAAAAAGGTCCATTAGCATGGAATCAAGAAATGATTGTTAGAATAATTAAGTCTATAGTTTGTCAAGCACCATGTATAGGAATACCCAATCTTCAAGCCTTTATGATTATAGAAACAGATGCTTCTGATATAGGATATGGAAGAATTCTCCAATAGCAAGTGTCAAAGAAGTCAAAAGAACAAGTATTTAGATATTATGCAAGATGTTGGATCAAATCTTAACAAAAATATTCAACTATTAGAAAGACAGTATTATCTATAGTATTATGCATCACTAACCTTCAAGATGATTTAATCAATAAAAGGTTTTTATTAAGAATTGACTATAAAGTTGTAAAAGATGTTTTGCAAAGGATGTTCAAAATTTAGTTTTAAAAGAAATATTTGCAAGATGGAAAACAATTTTAACCTGTTTTAATTTTGATATTGAATTCATTAAAGGAGATCAAAATTCCATTCTAAATTTTCTTACTAGAGACTCTTATAGAGATCATTATAAATCAAAAAGGATCTTCACCCTCTCAAACTCCTTGGAAATCCTATCCAAATCATTTTGATAATATTCAATCTATCCTTTCAAAATTTCAAAGTAGAAAAAATAAATTTCTAATTGACTCTCAAAATTTAAAAGAATTGACTACTCATGAACTTTTTTTAAATCCTTTAAAAATTATGTCTCCTTTGTCTTGTTCAATTTTTTTTAAAAATTTTCCCTTAAGAATTGAAAAAGCAATTTATCCAAAGGCTTAGAAGTTGGCCCAAGATTTTCAACAATTTCTTTTTAGTTTTCTGTCCTTAATAGTTGATAAAGCACTACCTAGAATGATGATCTCTTGGGAGAGTGACTATGTACCTAAAAAGGATATGGTTCCATGTCCAAAAAAAATTGATCCCTATTGCATATTAATTCCTCTTTAACATGCATTATACCCTCATCAGCTTAAATGCAATATACCTACTACAGCCTTAGACCTTCAACAATTTCATGATATTTGTATTATTGGTCAAAATAGATCTGTGATCATAACTCCAAGAATGTTGTTTGATTATGGACATCTTCATCAAGTCATCATTTTGAATCCATTCAAATCAAAGATTTTGGTAGAAAATTAGAATTTTGTGTATCAAATGCATTTTTTTAAAAAATTTGCTTGCATCTAATATGTTCAACTTGATATTCAAAGTGTATTTCTTGAATAGACTCTATTAGGAAAACTTATTCCAGGTCAACACTGTATTTGAATATCTTCATATCCTAAAAATAAATCAAAACTATATTAGGATGATAAATACCCATGGTATTATTCAAAACCTATTCAAAAACAATTACTAAAAGCTAGAGCATGAGCTATAGCTTGTGACTTATATTCTGAAACTCCTCATTCAAGCCTTCGAATATTGGGTGTAGATGATTATCAACAAATTGGAGCATATGAAGCCTACCTTCCTCAAATTCCTTTCAATTATGACTTTAATAAAGAATCAGGTAGTTTGGTAAAAAATGAGTACGAATTAATTTAAGAATTAAGAAGATATTATTGGTATTATATTGGATTTGTTGGATTCATTGGATTTCAAGACAATAGTGAAGATAAGGATGATTTGATTTATTAAATGGTTTTCAACAAGACTTGAAGATGCAATAATTTCTTTCAAAGTCTCATTTTAAAAAAGAATGATGTGTCAAGACTTCAAGATGCAATGATTTCTCTCAAAGTCTCATTTTCAAAAGAGTGATGTCCTTCACCAATTATTCAAGATTTCTTTTTCAAGATGCAATAATTTCTCTCAGAGTCTCATTTTCAAAAGAGTGATATCTTTCATCAACTATTCAAGATTCCATCAATATAATAATTCAAGAATCTTTTGGTGAAAAAGAAAAATTCAAGGCAAAAAATATTGTTCAAGTACCTTTAATCTCTTTAACCACAATTCATGAAGCTTTAAGAAATTTGAAAAAAAATTTCAAGTCCTCCAAAATCAAACTGAAGGGAAGTTTCAAGTCTAAAGCAATGATTAACCTTTTATAAAAGCAAAAAGAATTCTTAAGATAGAGACATAACAAAAACCAAGCCTCAAACCAAGACTTCTCAATTACCTTCCAAAAGAGCTTAAGCACAGAACCTATGACCTTTTTATACCTTTCTCTTCCTCCTCAATATTTGTAATTTTTTTTTCTTTCAAAATCTTTTGTATGTGATACTTAGGAATCAATAAATTTTGTAAGTTTTCAATTCCTTGTGCTTGCCTCTGTTAAATTCCATATTTACAATATATATTACTTGCAATATATTATTTTCTCAATGTTTTTCATGCTTTTAAATTGCACTATTATTTTGCTTCTCAACCGCATCAATATACTTTGCATAAAAATATGTAATTTCAACAAGTCTTCAAGATTGATCCAAAGCTCCTTGAGCATCTCCATCTTACCTAATATCAGAGTTTTGTGGTGAGGAGAAAAGTCTCTAGGTCATTGTAGCCTCGATCTTTGTTGTATGAATAGTAGTTCGCTGTAGGGGGATTAGTTTGTTACTATAGTAGAGGTTTTCAATATTTGGAGTTACTATATTGTGCATTGAAACAATTGTAACAAGTTGTAAGTAGTCTTAAGAGCCATAGTCGTTAGCCCATTTTTTATGCCCAGGGAGAGGTGAGAGGCAAGTGCTAGGGCGAGGTCTTTACAGAGTTAGATGGTCCTGTATAGGAGTAGAAAACCTAGGTAAGAAAAACAAAAACTAAAGTAGTCAATAATTTCTCTTAGAAATTTATGTTCACAAAAATAGTGGGAATGACTTCTTTAATATGGGTTTTAACTTCAAAAAACAAGGAACTAATATCATTAACCTTGAAAAGATATTTTAGTCAAGAAAACTATAAGAAGGAGGTAATAGATTTGATTAATAATCAAAATATTAGTAAAAAGGTCAAAATAGATTATCTTAAATAGATTTTCAAGTCCAGAATATTATAAAAATCATAATGGCAAAACAGTTTAAAAAAATTTGTTATTATTAAAAATTTCATAAGTTAAGAATTTACATCTCAAGAAAATAAAGAAAAAAAGAGAGTGATATTTTTCAACATTTTCAAAAGAATTTATGGATAATTATAAAAATTTATATTATCAAAATCTAGAAGAATTAGGAAAGCATATTTTTTTTTATTGATTTGAAGATTATGGTCAAGAAAATAATATTAAAAATCCTTTTATAAACCCATCTAAGTCACAAGAAATAAATTAAATAAAGTCAAGAGTTATAGTAAGGAAGGAGAAAAAAGCAATGAAAAGGAAAGCAATAAGAGAACTATATAAGCAAAATATAAAAGAATATGACTCTAACATATAATGTCAACAAGAGAAAGTAGTGAGCCTAAACTCTAACAAATCAGGTCAACAAGAAAAAATAGTAAGCTTAAACATAGATACTCATATCCCTCATAATAAGGCCTCCCTATGTTCAAAAAAAAAAAAATTGTGACAACCAGTAGCATGCTAAATCAAGAAGAAAGTTTTCAGTATCTTTCTTTTCAAAACCCTTAATTCCACAAAAGACAACATATCAAAGTCAACAACTAAACAAATAACTTTATTCCCTTTAAAAAATCCTAGCAAGGAATCTTTGCATGATCAAAATTAAGAAAAGAAACTTATAGATTATCCCAATCAAAAATTAGAAAGCTCATCTTTAGGTAATTGTCAATAGAAAATTTCAACAAATAATAACCTTATCAATAATAAACAAGAGATAAATGAATGGAGAAAATTTTAAAATTGATAAAAATTTGCTCTAGATAAAATGAAATTCACTAAAAACTCTATAAAAGGACACATAATTAAATAAAAAACAAATAATGTACTTTCAAAAGAATTACAATTTTTATTAGAAATTATATAAAAAATTTAAGATATAGAAATTCAAGAGAATTATTTACTAAAATTTAAGTGAGAAAATTGCTCAAAAGAAAGCTCAAGAAAAAGTTGAACCTTATGATCTACAAGAAATATTTCACAAATTCAAATCATCTAACAATAAAATTACAATTCATGATTTGCAAATGGAAATTCATAATATTAAAAAGGAAAAAAAAGAAAAAAAATCAAATATTTGAATTAAAAATTTTAAAATTGTCAAATTATTCCACCAAAAGAAAAGATATAATATATGAAGAAAATCAAGATTATGAGAAGGCATCAACTTCTTTTCAAAATATTCAAGAAAGTTTAAAGGAAAAGGAAGAAAAAGAAGAAAATTAATATTTAATATTATTCAAAAAAATACAATTTCATAAATAGATTTGTCAAATTAATTGGCAATGATTTTCACAAAGAATTTTATGCTTTAGTTGACTTAGGAGCATATATGAACTGTATTCAAGAATGCTTAATACCTACAAAATATTATTAAAAAACTAAAGAATCATTCAAAAATGTTAATGGAACTCAAATGCTAATTAAGTATAAATTAGAAAATGCATGAGTTTGTCAATAAGGAATTTGTTTTAAAAACACTTTTATTTTAGTCAAAAATGTAAATGAATCAATAATTTTCGAAACCCTTTTTCTTACACAAATATATCTCTTTACAATCACCATGTAGGGAATTTATCCTTTAAAATTTAAAAATATATATTTTCAATTTTCCTTACCTCCAATAGCTAAAGATATTAATATTATTTAAGACAATGAAATATGTTCTATAAATATGATGAAAAGAAAAGAAAATTTTATTTATGATCTTCAAAACGAGGTTTATTACATAAGAGTAGAAAAAAATTAAAAAGCCCTCAAAATCAACAAAAAATAGAAGAAATCAAAAGATTATTTGAAAAAGAAGTATATGTTGAAAACCTAAATGCTTTTTAGGATAGGAAACAACATATGATCTCTTTACCTTATGAAAAGATTTCAATGAAAAAAATATTCCTACCAAAGCAAGGTCAATTCAAATGAAAAAAGAATTATTAAATTATTATAAGAAAGAAATACAAGATTTATTAGATAAAAAATTAATAAAGCCCAATAGATCTCCTTGAAGTTGTTCTGCCTTTTATGTTCAAAATGAAGTAGAAATAGAAACTGGTGCACCAAGATTAGTAATCAATTATAAATCACTTAATAAAGTTCTTTAATGGATAAGATATCTAATTCCAAATAAAAAAAATTCACTGAGAGGATTTTATCAGACACTAATATTTTCAAAATTTAATATGAAATCAAGATTTTGGCAATTTCAAATTAAAGGAGAAGATAAATATAAAACTGCGTTTACTATACCCTTTCGTCATTACCAGTGAAAGGTGATGCCCTTTGGACCAGAAAATACTTCTTTAGAATTTCAAAATATGATGAATGACATTTTAAACCCGTATACTCATTTTTTTTTTATCGTCTACATAGATAATGTTCTAGTCTTTTCAAATTCAATAAATCAACATTTTAAATATTTATAAATATTTTTTAATGTTATCAAAAGAAAGAATTAATTATCTCCTAAAAGAAAATGGAGTTATTTCAATCAAGAATTAGATTTTTAGGACATGATATACATCAAGGGACTATAATTCCAATAAGTAGAGCAATAGAATTTCATAATAAATTTTCAGATGAAATCAAAGATAAAACTTAACTTCAAAGGTTTTTAGGATGTCTCAATTATGTACTAGATTTTATTCCAAATATTAGCCATATTAGTAAACCACTTTTTAGAAAACTAAAAAGAGATCACCAGCATGGATTAGAGAAATGACTAAAGTAGTTAGAAGAGTCAAGTCTATAGTCTATCAACTTCCATGTTTATGAATACCCAATCCTCAAGCCTTTATGATCGTAGAAACAAATGCTTCTAAGATAGAATATGGAGGAATTCTTAAACAGCAAGAGTTAAAAAACAAGTAGTTAGATATTATTTGGTATGTTAGATTGAATCTCCAAAGAAATATTTTACTATAAAAAAAGAAGTACTATCGTATTATGCATCACTGAGTTTCAAGATGATTTAATCAATAAAAGGTTTTTATTAAGAATTGATTTAAAGCTACAAAAGGATGTTCAAAATTTAGTTTGAAAACAAATATCTGCAAGATGGTAAGTAATTTTAGCCTGCTTTGATTTTGATATTGAATTCAATAAAGGAAATCAAAATTCCTTTCTAGATTTTCTTACCAGAAAATTCTTATAGGGATCATCATGAATCAAGAAGGATCTTTACCCTCTTAAACTCCATGCAAATCCTATCCAAATCATTTTGATAATATTCAATCTAACCCTTTAAAATTTCAAGGCAAAAAAACAAAAATAAATTTCAAATTGACTCTCAAAAGTTAAAAGAATCAACTAGTCAAGAACTTCGTTCAAATCTTTTAAAAATTATGTCTCGTTTGTCTTTTTCAATTTTTCCAAAATTTTCCCTCAAGATTTGAAAGAAGCAATTATCAAAAGGCTCAAAAGTTAGCCTAAGATTTACAACAATTTCTTTTTGTTAGCCTTGCTAGGGAGATTGTTAGCTTAGCTATCATATATTCTTCAGTTTTGATGTTTAAAAATAATTTTGAATCTGATCATGTGTTAAGTATTTATTGAATGTTTGCAGATTCAAAATTAATCAAATGATATTCAAGAGATTCATATTAGATATAGTATTTTTATTGATTTTTATTAGGATCTTTTGTAAGTGTGTTCTCATTCAATTTGATCTAAATAAGTTTCTTAAAATAGTTAAATTTAGGTAGAAATAAATCACTTAAAATGAGTTTAAATCAAATGTTTCTAACTAAGTTTTCAAATACATTTTCACAAGTGCAATTTTTATAAAAACTATTTTTCACTGTGTGAATTGCTTCATGAATCAATTCATACTGAAATCTTGTAAAAATAAACTTGAATTAATTAGGTAATCAATTTATGAAGAATTGTTTTGAAAAATATTTTTATTGAAAGTTGGGAATTTTCTTGAATCGATTAGGCAATCAATTCATGACCTGTTCACATGATAGTGTGATTCGATTCATACATCGATTTTATCATGAAGTTCTTTATGATATTCATAGACAAATCGATTCATGAATTAATTCATAAGTTAGTAACCACTAGAATCGATTCATAGTTTGAAAGTTAGTTATTTTTCAAATATCAGTTGTCACACTATAAATACCACCTAACTTTATTTCAAATATAACAACTTTATATCTTCTGCACACAACAAGTGTGAAAAATAGAGAAAAAAAATAGAGCTATAACTGATCTATCTCTACCTCATCAAATTTTATTAGATCAAAGATTCTTGAATCAAATTGGAGAAAAACACACCATAGATAATTGAGATTTACATCTCAATTTAGAGTATTGTATCTCTATCTTAACTTTTGTTTCTATTTTAGATTTCTAGATCCGGTTTCAGTTTTAGGTTTCTAGATTGATAGAAATCTAAGATACAAAAGGAGAGGTTAATCTTCCTTTTGCATCTTCTTTAATTGTGAGGTTGATCATAGTTTATTGAAGGTGTAAAGTATTTTGTATCTAAATTGGTTGGAAAGAGCCTAGTTAAGTTTTATGTGTAAACTGATTTGGAAGAGTCCAATTAAATCTTGTGATTAGGCAATAAAAGAAGGACCATCCGGTTGAGGATTCGATCTAACGGATGTATACTTCAATTGCAATTTCAATTGAAGTGGAACCACTTTAAAAATATGGTGTTATTTACATTTTTGCACTTATTTCTTTGCTACACATATATTCTATTTTAATTGGTTAATTGTTTCTGCTATTATGCATCATATCTAAATCAGGTACTACAATTGAATCTTTGTTATCCAATAAATATGCTTTGATAAATCTTTAAATTTCCAAAGAAGTTTTACAAAGTCTTTTACTGTATTCAAACTAGAATCAAGATCAAAATATCATTCCTAATTTGGGGCCAACACTTTTTAATTTGCCATCCTCGATAGCTAACAAAGCACCTTTTAGAATGATGATCACTACAAGAAAATAATCCATGTTTGACGACAAAAACATTCCATCAAGAATCTATTGGAAATAATGTCATAAATGTAAAAAAATTCTATTTTGAGTTTTCTGACACCTCAATCTATTGGAAACATCTACATGGTAGTGATTTGACATCCTTCTTCGTTTGAAAAGTTGACAAAGATTTTTTGTTAAATACACACCAAATTTTCTAACACCCTGCTTGGTGCAGCGGAAAGGGCGCAGAAAGGAACGGAAGCACAGAACCCGAGGCCCTTTCCGCTGCTTGGCATGCTGCTTTGAGAGGAAAGGAACGGAAGTTGACGCGAAAAAACACGTGGGCCCCACAGATTTTTTTTCCGCCCAAAAGTGGGCGGAATTGAGAGGAAGTTATACAGTAATTTGGTTTT
>JANHAO010002646.1:0-28049 GCA_026873985.1 Saraca asoca
TGTAAATATATATATTGTAATTATTATTTTTTCATATGAAAAAAAGTACTCATAATATTAAATAACAGGGCATAACAAATAATAAACTGGAAATTGAGCTTGAAACGCATGTTGAAATAGGGAATGCGTGTCCAAACTTTTTGAAATTACTGACACGGCTCCGGAATCGAGCTTGACAAGCGTGTCAAAATAGGGAACAGGTGTCCAAATTTTTTGAAATTACAGACACAATCCTGACACATTTTGTGTTGATGTCGATGAGTGTCCGACATCGACACGTAGACACGACTGCTATATGAAGTGTCAATGCATCGTAGGTTGCTAAGGTTGCTATTCAGAGGGTTGGACCACATAATCTTGCAAGCAACCTCTCTTGATGAGGTCTTCTATTGTATCTCTGAGTGCCCAGCATTTCGAGGTGTTGTACCTGACCTCCTTGTGATATGTGCAAAACCTACTAGTGTCTCTAAACTTGTTGGGCTTGGGTTTCCCGAAGTCTTCCCTATTTCTTTCTATGATGAAGATCCTATCTTGTGTGTCAGATAGAACACTGTAGCTTTTATGGTGACCTTGATGTTGAGGTCACTTGGTCCTAGCCCTCTTCATGAATTGGTTGTTAGAGCCATTGTTCTGACTCTCATCACTCCTCTTCTTACTTCGTGTGGAGCTATTTACCTTGTCTTTTTGCTTGGACTCCTTTGTGCCAAAGGTCTCCTCTCATCTAACCTGCTTGGCAGCTCATTTTTAGAATTCAGTTAGATCTCTTATCGAGGACTTGTATAGGCTTTTATATAACTTTTCATCTTTGCGGAGTGTTATGAAGATCACTGTCAAGACATTTTCCTTAGAGGGATTTTCTATGGAATTGGCCTTATGCATGAACCTGGCTATGTAATCCTTCAACGATTTATGCTTATGCTGGAAGACCATTGTGAAGTGGCAAGGTGGTGCGAGCTACCTTTTCAATATTCGATATTAGTTGATGAATTTCCTTTGAGACTCTTCCTTGCTACTAATACAGTGAGCTGGGAGACTTCTAAACCATGCTCGAGGTATGCCTTCGAGTGTAACTAGGAAGACACGGCATTTCACTAAAGGATCAGCTGTTTGGAGATCCATCTGGACATTAAATGCATCCAGGCTGTCATATGGATTAATATCCCCAACGTATGGTGGAACCATGGGAATTTTAAGTTTGTTAGGGAGGCGTTGAGTTTCAATCTCTTTGGAGAATGGCAACCTCTCATCACAGTGAGCTTGATTGCTTTGAGCTCGGGGTGTTTCCTCTAATCATTTTATCCTCTTGAGGAGCTCCTCCATCATCGGGCCTTGTGCTTCAAATTGCTACTGGTCGTGAAAATAGTGACCTGAGGCATGCTCTTGGCTGATCTAATGCAAGCTTTTAGCTCAGTGTGAGCTCCCACATCACTAACTATTACAATTCTTGTGGGTTTGGTAGACTCCTAATTTTGTTCGCTGATTAGTGGAGCGAGTGGAATTAATATGCCAGTGCATTTACCCAGACGGCCTTTCTTTCTAAGCTTCTTCACCTAGTTGTCAGAGTTAGGCAATGATCTCAACTTGCTTTTGTGCTCCCAAGGTTTGTGCTTATGCCAGTACTTTAACTATTTCAGCCAACTCTCTTACCATGTTCTCGAATGTTTGTTGGGGTTGGTGAGGTGTCTACACCTTATCAGCTTTGGGAGGAGTAATTGACTGGCGATGAGTTTCAAGAGGTAAACCAGTAGTGATACCAGCAACGGAAGTGTCCATCGGCCAATTAACTAGAGTGTTTAAACTTCTGGTAGTTCTTCCTCTAGCTATAGTAACTGGGTAAAAAATGCAACCAGAGTTAGATGAGGCCTTTTTTCTAGTACCAAAATGTTAATGGTGAAATTTGATAAGCCCAAATCCCAGTCAACTAAAATAGTTCTAAATCCCCAAACTGCAAATTAGTTATGAGAAGAAGATGATTGAAAGGTGGACAGACAAAGACAAGGAGAGTTTTTTAATGTGGTTCAGTTAAAACCAAGTAGTATTAGTCCCTACATCCATGGATGATGTTATTGCTCTATATAAAATTTGGTAGAGTTACAGTATGTGTTCTTAAGATTATTTTACAATGATCTCCTCCTCCTATTTATAAAGGCTAGGAGGTTACAAATGCAAAATAACAAATTATAAATCTGTTACATTAAGTAATAAATATATTTAACATGTTGGACTTCTGCAATTTAGCTTTTGCATATTACTTTTTGTGAGTGGGCTCCTGTAAGCTATTTTTTGTAGACTAGCCTTACAGGTTGGGTCCGTGAATGGAAGTATGTTTCAAGTCTGACCATGGTGTGCTTCTAACTAGGCGAGGTGCTGCGTCCCGCGAGCTAGAGCTCTTGTCCTGGGGTTGTTGTTGACCTTTGGCCAGCGATATCAAGCTCGTGTTCAGCAATCTCAAGCTCACATAGGGTGGGCTACTGCGTTGGACTTATTCTGCGTCATTTGCTTCAAGTTCGTGGCTGGTGATCTAGAGCTTATGCTCAGTGACATTGACCTCCAAGTGAGCCGAGCTTCCTCCATCTGGACTTGTTTTCTATTGGGCCTTTGCTAACTCATTTTGCATGATACTAGAAAATACCCATAACACTATTTAACATCATTAATTGGAAAATTGTCTTATCCTTCATAGTCTTACTACTTATTATATTTTGATAGGTTAAAAAATTGCCTTCTTAACTTTAGCATTCATTATATTATAATGTCAAAACATCTTATTTGCCCAAATATAATAGATGACCAAAATACTATTTTAGTCTCTCACATATACAAAAATTTTTAATTTAATCCTTATTTAATTTTCATTCTTGATCTTTGACATATTCAATTTGATTCAATTATATCCCTCTTTATTTATTTGTCTTTAACTTTGTTAATGAAACTGGTAATATGGAACTCCAATGCTTACATAACACTCTCCATATTATAACCCTTTTTGTAACTTTAATTCAAGCGTAGGGACATAAGATAAATGCTTTAATTTATTTTTTTATTATTTAATACATATTATTTTAATCCACATAAAAACTCAATCTTTTTATACAAGTTATATTTAATATCCACACAAATATTGAGTGGCATCATATAAGATTTTTTATTTCTTAATTATCATTTTAGTTAATAGGATATGAAGCAAATAAATAGAAAAACTTGATTTAAAAAATTGAATTTATGAAGGACTAAATTGAGAATAAAATTTAAATGAGGATAAAATTGAAAAAATTTGCATCAATGAGGGATTAAAATGGTAGTCTTGTCTAAAGTAAACAAATATTTTGATCCTTCACTGATTTAGTTTGTATCAATTTGATTTTTAAAAGATTTCTAATATTAATTTAGTCATCAAGTTATCTAAATTACACCTAACTATTTAAAACCTTAAAATAATTGATAATATAACAAGTATTTACTTTATAGCAATATCATAGTGTTAATAAGACCATATATCTATCGTAGAAATAGGGTCGTATCAGGCTAGTTAGGGGCTTAAAGCGATAAATTTTTTTTAGCCTAACAAACTTTCATACGTGATCTTAAATATGCTCCAACATCGAACTCTCAATAGATAATATAGTTATTTCATTTAATTTATCTTGCGACATAGTTAATTTTAAATAAGGTTTTATTAATTCTAATATTGAAAAACTTCTTTCAGCTGAAACAACTCTAACTAGAACTGTCAATAATATTCTATAAGTAATACAAGCATTAGAAAAATAATTTAACTTTTTTATATAATTTAATATATTAATGGGAGTGTTAATTTCTATTTTTAAAATTTCTCTTAATTCTTTTAATTCTGAAAATAAATCAAAATCATCAATATCTAAATATTCACCTTCTTTTAAAAGGTTTTCAAGACTAAAACAATAATTTTTTAATTCATTTTCATTCAAAGCTTTTAATTTTTTTTTAAATCAAATAGAAATCCAAAATACTTTCATATGTCATAAATTGCTCAAATCTAGTTTCAATAAAAGAAATAAATTGATTCATTATGTATAAAAAATATTCAATATGAAAAGATTCTTTAGCAATATATATTACCTCATTATTATTATTGTTTTTATCAATCTTTTATTTCTTTGAATTGTTCTTTTTTCATGAAACAAAGGCTCTATGTTCATTTCCCTAGCAATTTCTATAGTTGAATTCAAAGCACTTTCAAATCCATTTTCTCTATAATTTTTCAAATAACAAATAAGACCTTTTAATTTATCAATAGCAACATCCACACGCATTTCCTTAGATTGTAAATTTTTGCTTATTGAATCAACTACAAACAATATGTCATACCAAATATTCATACCCAATAAAAATTTAAAATTTTCAATTTCATAAGTTGCTAAACAATTTGCTTCACTTTTTGCCTTAGGATCATCGGTTCTATTTGCTAATTGAATTAGAACATCCTTAATTTTTGAAGTTTAAAATTTTATTGCTTTAACACTCTCTCTTCTGCTTTCCTATCTAGTTTATGATAAGGATTTAACTGAAAATTTACTCACATTATCTTACAAAATTTTCCATCATTTAGTGGATGAAGCAAACAATAAGTATATATATTGTAATACGCCAAAAAAAAAAAAGAAATTGCTCTAGTACATGAATTTGTCACATCACATAAAACTAGATTTAGATTATGACAATCACATGATGTGTAGAATGCTCTTGAGTTTATATCCAATAATAATTTTTGTACTCCTTGATGTTTTCCTTTCATATTAGACCCATTATCATAACCTTGTCCCCTTACATTATTAATATCAAGATTATGTTTTTTCAAGGCATTTACAAGTTCATCAAATAAACCTTTTCCAAATGTGTTATCTACTTTTAAAAATTCTAAAAAGTATTCTTCAATTTTTATTGGATTATTAATAATATCAACGCATCTTAATATAACACTTGTTTGTTTTTCATGACTTACATATGGCATACAATAAAGATAATAGAAAAATATCTTACTTCTTTAATTTTTGTTAATTATTACATTTTTAGTTTTAGAAGCTAATAATTCTATTAGTTTATTTTGGATAATATAATTTAGATAATCATTTTGAAGTTTATCTTGTTAAATATTTCTAATATGCTCTTACATTATTGGGTCAAATTTGGTTATCATTTCAATAAGGCTAAAAAAATTATCATTATTTTTTTTATATATCTTCTCATTAGATCTTCGAAATGCAATATTATTTTTAGCAAGATATTTTACAATAGAAATAATTCTGATTAAAACTTTATTTTTAATATTCTTTTTCTTTGTTAATTGTTCTTGTACATCTTTATCAATTGTTTTGTTTTTTGTAATCTTGTTTCTAAATCTATTCATTTGCATATATTAATAATGTGTTCATGTTTTATGATTTTTAAGTCTATTACCAAGATTCTTCAAATTTTTAGTTCCTTCATTAACTAATTAACTTGCATTAGATTTTGAATTAAATAATTTTCAACAAAAATAATACACTTTATCTAGATTTTTTGAATAGACTAGCCATTTTCTATCATTTTTTTCCCATTTGGTAACTGTCAAGTATAAAATGATTTAGAAAAACACCTATTATTTACATCTTTTACAAAATCTAACTCGTTATATCTAATTAATCCCATTTCTATTATTAGGGCTCTAACTTTTCCATCTATATTTGTCCAATGTTCTCATTAAGTACTATATTTGTTTTAATAAATTTATTTTCATTAGTTTGTTCGACAAATATAGTATTATGAGATGTTTCATCTTCATTTATTCTTCATGAATATTATTCAATTCAATATTAGGTGTTCTCTCTTCATTTCTTTCTTTATGAACATTGTTTAATTTAATATTATTTTCTAATTTATTTTCAACTTCTAGTATTGAATCTGAGAGAATATTTTTTCTACTAATAACAACATATCTATCTAAAGCTCCTTTTGGAGATTGAATAAGTTTTAAAATCCTCCTCTCTTTTTTTTTAAAAAAAATCATATCTAGATTCATACTTTCTATTAGATATAATTATTTATTTTAATTAAAAACGATTGAAAAAAATAAAAGTTAATAACACAGCATAATACAAATTGACAAATAATTAAAGAATTTAGAGATTTAGGGTTAATTTGATAAAATCAGGGAGGGTTGGGTGTCTGCCACAATGCCAATGTCATTGTAAATGTCATTGTATCTTTTGTTTTGTCATTAACTTCTTACCCCTATGTATTAGCTATCAATTGAAAAATCAAAAAATCAAATAAAATGAAAAAAAATAATAAAATGGGTTTTTTTTTAGCTTTATTGCCTCAAATATAGATCAGTATACAATTAAATTACACTTACAACTTATCGAGATGATTTGGTATTTGAATTTGAGTCCTTATATGAATGAGATTTCAATTTTGAAGTGATGAGATTGAGAGTTTGAAAGAGATAGAGTTGAGACAAAAAGTTGGTTGAGAGAGCAGAATTTTAGTATTTGTAATTATGAAGAAGTGTGAATGAGACAAACTTTTAGACTTCTTAAAAGAAAACTAACAGTAAAAAATAAAAATTAAGTATTAATTGGTTATCACAAATCATAATTAGTATTAAAATTGAGTTAGCATTTATAAGTATACAGTTATATATATTATTGCCTTAAAAAATGTTACATATGCGACTCTCCCTTACAAGAATACGTCTTTCTCTCCTTATATATATCTATATATATATATATATAAGGCCTCTAATTTTTTTGGAGCGTTAGGCAAAGACTTAATTTGCATTGTGATCTATCCGAACTTACATAAAAAAATATTATTGTATGAATAATTTAATTAATACGGGAACTTAATTATATATAATTGAATAATTAAATGACTAAATTGATACTAAAATTTTATTAAGAATTTAATTGAATGTATATAAATAATTGAAGGATTATCTTTATATCAAAATTTGTTGAGAAATTAAATTAATACAAAGAGATCAAAATAGTTGTTTAATATTTATAATAGACATAGATTTGTCTTTTCTAAAACGTAAAATACACTTTAAAAAAACAAAGTAAATTATCATAACAGTTAATGAAAAAATTAACATTATTTTTACTTATTTATTATTTATTAAATTCTAAATTATTAATTTTATAACATAATATTTCATTTTATCTTTTAAAATACGTTTCGCACCTTTAAAAAGAAATCCAATGGTACACGGCAGTTTTGACATTCGGAATTTTAGAAATATGCTCTTGTCAATCAATGCCAGCGTTTTTAATTCCAATGGTTTTAGAAAGCTGCTGCGAAGGAGGGACAATATCACCTGTTCGTGTCATCCATCACACGTAGAATGTGTACGACCTTTATTATCAGCCATGTATCCTGTGCGTGACCACGAACGCATGTTTTTCCTGTCCTGCAAGAAGTTTCAATAATTATTAAATAAGACATTTTCCGTTTCATAATAACCTGTTATGAATTTGTACAATTGGTGGAGAGCTCTTTGTAAGCATTAGATTAAGATTTTCATTTATATTTATTAAATTAATTTCTTAGGTGTGAAAAATATACATAAATGTGTACAGTTTGTAATTCACTTTGATAATATGCCATTTCATATTGACTTAGATATGTAAATAAGTCTTCTTGAACTACTCTGAAAAAGATATCACTGATAAAGCCTGTAAGATATCGTTTAATTATTAGTTTAGTCTAATAATTGTGTAAACTAAATATATATATATATATATATATACCAGAATTTCTCTTTAATTTTTGATTAAAAATTACTTCTCAAGCAATATAAAAATAGGAAATTGCAGGTTTCATGTTTTATTTTTACCTTGACATAGTATATGAAATTTTTTTGTCCTTTCTTTTTCACATATTTTGCTCATTTTATATATGAAAACAAAATGTAGTTCATAAATATGTAGTATGATTCAAACTTATTTTATCCATATATGATTTGTTCTATTAATATTTAATTTGTTGAAGTAATTTTTTATCAAAAATAAAATAAAATTTATATATGTTTAACACACTTATCTTTCTTTTTTATTTAATAAATCATAAAATTAAAGCAATCAAACAAAATTATAATTTTATGGATGAATTATTTGATCCACGAAATATTGTTTCAGGTAAAATTAAAATTTAAAATTATATTCCTGTGGGAAAATTAAGATGTGCTTGCAGGTTTGCTTGCAATTTCTTAATTATGGAAAATTCTTCCGACTTTAATTGCTAGTGGACATGTGATTCAATGAACATGTTGATATGGACATAACACCATAACTAAATTTGATAACTGGTCAGCGAAGGGAAACAAATGGAATTCTTGGGCTCATAATAATATATATTTCTTCATGAGAAAAATAAAAAAATAAGAAATAAAAAAACAAATATTTTTAATATGATTTAACTTTTAACCTATTTCATGATTCTCAAATTAATATCCTATATATATCTAAAATAACTTATAATATATATATTTTATATTTTTAATAATTATAATATATATTTTTTACTCTCAATAATTATTATAAAAAAATAAGAATTAATTATGAATCTCAAGCTATAATCCCATTAATGTTAAAAAAATTTTAACTTTTTACCTCCAGTCAAATCTTATATAATATAAATATTTATAAATAAAAATCCTTATCAAAGAAATTTAATTTAATCGTAATATTAAATAATAAAATATATGTAATTGGATCACAGTTCTCTCTAGAAAAATTCAAACTTAAATAAGATGAGAATGTAGATAGAAAATTATTCTATTTTAAAAAAATTAGGTCAAAATATAAATGGTCACTAATCTAACATTTACATCATCTTAATTTTTTTTTATTTTAATAAGAAACAAAATCACGAAAAAAAAATGTATAAATTTTATTTATTTTTAAATAATTGAGGTACAGAAAATACAAATAAAGCAAATATGCATGTATCGTTATCGTCCAACCGAGTGCATTTATAAATACATTCAATATAATTAAAAATCCCTCCTTTTTCTAAGAAGTAGTTATATATACAAGTTGTCGTTTTCTTACTTGATTTCACCTTCTTAAAAAATAAATGCCCTTTAAATTCAAGGATTAATTAATCTAAAAAATTGAATAATTTGATGAAAAATTAAGTATATTTATTTAAATCTCTAACACAAGGGAAATATAATTAGCAACATTAATAGCGAGTTGTGAAATTATCAATTAAAAAATTATTATCAATTTTAAGTTTTAATTATAATACACACCTTTATTCAAAGGTTAATGGTTAATTTTTATGATTTTAATGTTTTAAAAATTAAGACTTACAATTTTTCAAAGATATAAATTTCATAAAATTAATAAATGAATAATAAATTAGTAATTGAATTTCATATGTACGTGATACGTTACCAGTCAAACTTTGCATGTCATCATTTATTGGAGTTGCAGTCTATAATAACTCTACGCTAATACGACTTAAACCAATGTTAATTATTAGACAACGAGCAGCACATGATAATAAGAATGACTCTGGAGACATTCTTTAGAAGATATTTTAGAGTCATTATTTTTTATATGGGATGAGTCCTAAAATGACTGAATTCTACATAACAAGAAAGAAATTCTAAAATGTCTCTTAAAAATTGTCAAAAGCATCACTATAATAATAATAATAATAATAATAATAATAATAATAATAATAGCGTGAATTAATTGCAATCAAGCTCTTGAGCCTAATCGCTCCTTTAGAGCTATTTCTGTAGTGTGGCATAGAAGGTTTGGGAGTTGGGTTCTCACCCGCCACTCTCCGTATCCCTCGCCTCTTTCCTATCTCTACCCTTTAATGCAAGGCAAAATAATAATAATAATAATAATAATTTATCATTTGTTTAGAATTTTAAAAAAAATTAATTATTAATAAATAAACTTATGTTGAAAAAATGAAATTTTTTTAGATGAATTCATCTGCAAGAAAATTGAATTCAGTTTTATTCATTTGCAAATAAACTTAAGTTTAAAAAAAAATGCAAAATTCAACTTTTTTTTATATGGTTACAATTGAGATATTCATGCTTTTCAGTTTTTCGAATCAAGTAGAATATATTTTTTAACAAAAATTTAAAAATAAAATAAGTTGTTTTACTTAAAAAAAAAAAAAGACATATTACTAACCGGTTCAAAATGTCATAATGATATTTATGAGAAGGTAAGTCTATAAAGCAATAGTAAATGAGTGACATACATGTTGGTGATTCAGGTAAGGTGGACTGGCATTAAGTAACCAAACCAACATAAATGGACATTGTTGTTAGTTGAGCAGTGCAATTATGTTTTCATGTCCTTATGTATTTATTTTACATAACAAATGGTGGTTATACGGACATATCACATAATAATGGCACGGAGCATTGTATAGCACCCGTTGTTCGGTTAGGCTTTGACGATATCGCCTTCGCGGTTCTTTAATACTTTACGCTTTTTTTAATAATAAAAAAAAAGGAGCATTTGGTATTAGACTTGGCGTGGACAAAAATGAAATATAACAATAGTTCTCATCTTAAATTGTTTTAATATAAACTTTTCTTATCATTTAAATTAACATTTATTTGAATAAACTTCTTATTTAAAATTCATATTTAATCTCTAAAATTAAAAAAATTTCATAAAAATTCTTAATAAATTAATCTCTCCAACACTTTTTCTCTGGCTCTTGGAAGTTTCTCAAGAAATAAAATCACTTTTTATATCAGCATGTGAATGGTTTAAATTATTTACCAGAATATGATAGTGAAATGCTACTATGAAGAGAACAAGGGAAAACTATCTTCTAAGGCTTGGGATTGATTTTATAGAACCACTTTCTACTATAAAACGGCAATTCTTGTGGGTCGTTGCAATCTTTGACAAAATAATTGAATTGATAACTTTATGATCATGAATTTTTGTGTGTGTGTGTGTGTGTGTGAATAACCAGATTAAAATTTTTCATTATTAAATATAATTTCTTTAATAAAATGTGATCATGATATAATTATAAATAAATCATATTATTTTATAATTTTAATAATTAGATCTTCTGCTGCATTACTCAACAAATTTACATTCCTCCAATTTTCAACTAGTCATACAAGTCCAATTCCTAAACGGATGAGTGCAATCCCCAAACTGATGGCCATACACATGGGCCAGTATTAGGCCCGGTTTCATTGAACCAGCCCAACCCAAATTTGGTCCTCCAAAACGATGTAAGTAAAATTACGAAATGATCCTTGGCATGCCGTTTTTCTTACCAGGCTGTCTGACTGAAAAAAAAAAAAAAAAAAAAAGTATGTTCCTAAATCCTAACGGCTACTTACAGAAACTAACAAATTTAAAACTTGTAGCCACCACTGTCTTTACAATCACAATACCAGTCCCGCTCTCACTACCACGCTCTATCTCTTGCTTTCTCTCTCTCTCTCTCTCCCCCCGTTTCTGTGAACGTTGTTGTCATGGCTGAAACTGAGAGCACTCTGTCGTTGCCCATTATCGAAGAAGAAGAACTAGACGACGACTTCTATGAAAAAATTGAAGCACCCAAGTTCGTGGACTTCACCGCACCTGATAATCGCCCCATCGACGACCGCTACTGGTTCTGCTTGCGTGTTGGTAAATTACTAAATCCTCAAAATTTTCATACTATCCACTGATTGATCAGTCTAATTGTTATCTGATATCAATGACTAAACTTTTGAGCTCAGTTATGTTAATTGACTGTGAATTATGTGTAAGGATTAAAAAAATTTCTGTTTTTTAATTGTTACTCAGGATGTGACCAAAAACATGCAGAAGAGTTGGATTCTGAAGCAATCTACAAGAATTTTGTCCTTAGGGTTGGTTGAAGTTTCAATCTTTTTTTTTTCTTTTTTTTGGGGAAGAAAAAACTTAGCTTCAGTGATTTATTATATAGGCATTATGTATATTGGATTTTTGCAGGTAATGGCAGCCAGAAGTCCCAATGTAAAGCTCAGGAAAGCATTGAGTAAAAGAGAAGCAAGGTATCTAATTAGAACTAAAACTAATTAACTTAGATTTAACTTTTCTATTGTGCTATTATTTTATTTGGAATTTTAGTTAAGTGATTTTTTCTCCTTTTGGCATTTGTCAGTTCAAATTTGAAATGCCCACATACAGCACCTGCAAAATCTTCAAAATCTAGAGTTTCAAGATTGGCTTTGATATCTTCAATGTCACAAAAGATGGTTGATAACAATGTGAGAGCTAAAAAACCTCTTTACAAGGCCTGTGCGACACCAAATCCTAAGGTGAAACAACCGTCTTCTATGGCTAAGGCTTTGACTGCTCCTAGGAATCAAAAGAAGGTTTCAAATGTTGAACAATTTAGAACTGTTCAAAGCAAGAAGGTTATGAGCGTTGTTGTGCCTAAGAATAGAGTGGTGGCTAAGACTCTAGTATTTCCCTCACCAAAGAAAGCAATTAAGATCAAGAGTTCTGTAGAATTGAAAACACCCATAAAATCATTGTGTTCAGCGATGAAGAAGCTTGAATTAAACACTGTGAAAAAGAATGTAGAAGGATGCAACAAAACAGTGTCAGCTGCTGCCTCAAGAAAACAATTTAGGGGACGAGAAGTTAAAAGCCGTGTTTTTGATTCGTTGTATTCCAATGGTCAAAAGGGTAAGGAAATTAACCTGGTGAAACGTCTGAAGGAGAAGAAGGTGGCAAAGGACACGCAGAAATGCCCGCATCCTCAGCCTCATGAAGAAGGTGAAATAGATTCAAGTGACATGGAAATTGATGAAAGATCAAGGGTCGGTTCTCTAGGAAAATGCCCCGAATCTCAAACTTCTGGAGATGGTAATGAAGTGTCTGTAGAAGCTGTAGAAGTTCAAGAACCAAAAATACTAGAGAGTTCAACTGAGGCTTCATCAGACATTTCAAGGCCTACTGTCACCACTCAATCGAGTTTAGACCCAGCAGAGGGCAAGAGAAGTGAAGAGTGTGAACTTGAAGAGAAAAGTGACCGCCAAATTTCAGAAGAGGTGAAAAGCATTGATGGCACAGAGAAAAATGATAAAGAACATGATTTGCCCTCCGATGATAAAGAAAATGAGGTTGAACTCACAGAGAATGATGAAAAGGAAAATGCTACAGCCCCTGATGAGAACAGGTAAAGAATTAATTTGCCTCAGATCAATTTATTCAGTATTGATCATTTTTCTTCGACTTCATTTATCATTGAATGTTATGTCAAATGTACTACAGAGTGCTGAATATCAGTAATAAACACACGAAGAAGACCATTCTTGCTGCCAAGCATGAAGATTCGAGGAAAACACAGAAGGTATAGTCTAAATTAGAATTCGTTGATGTTGCTTTCATTTATATCAAGGATGTTATTTTCCTTCGAGAATTTCATTTGCACCAGCTTTGAATATTATAACTTCATTATAGTAGTTTCTTCATGATATGCATCTGAGTATAATTTTGATTGGTATGACTTTGAAACAGAAACTGGCATCTACTGCTACTGGTCCTCAAGCTGTAAAATATAGAAAACCAAAGCTTACAAATCCCAAGCCTTTTAAGCTGAGAACTGATGTAAGTATGAGATTTCTCTTCCATCCCGCTTATTGTTTTAATAAAACGGTTTTAATTTTATTTAACTGTATGATTCATGTTGTTTTTGGTGTTGTAGGAGAGAGGAATTCTTAAAGAGGCAAACTTGGAGAAAAAACTTCTTACACCAATGAAAGAAGAAACCACAGTGAAAGGAGGCAAGACAATGAGAAAACAGAATAATGTGAACCAAGTAAGTTTCATTTTGACCCTTAACCTAAAATTCACCGTATGCCATATTGTACATAAAGATATAAATCAATATCATTTTGTCTATCAGGAAAGTGACAGTTGTTTGGGACAAAGTGAAAATGACACTGGTAACTATAACAGCTGTGAAGAGAGATCAGACCAAGCAACCAAAAAACATCAAACAGTAAGTTTCAATAAAGAAGATAGCATCAAACAATAACTGCTTATGGGTTTTTCAGAGACTAGAGATAAATTATTGCTTAAAGGATTTCACAACATTTTGTAGGGAAGCATTCATAGTTCTGGGCCTTCTGGCTTCAATGCCAATGGAAAAGTGAAACCGAAGTTATCTGTCACTACTCCCCATGGTAGTGCTGGTCCTAAACTTCGCCAGGACAAAGCTGCTAAAAGGCTAGATGGCAATTCTAATAGAAAGTCCCAAACAAAGCAATCCAAATTTGTAAGGCCTCGAAGGTAAGTAATAACAAATATATCAAATAATAACAGATATATCAAATAATGTATCTTTGATTGGATTTACCATTGAAATTTGAGTAAGGCCATTGTTTATTGCAGTACTTTGTCGAGGAAGAAGGAAAGGGTGCTCCTTGCAACAGCCGGTAAGCTCAGTGTTATTACAGAAAGCTCGCCAAACATTTTACAACCTAAGGAAGCATCAAAGCCATGCAATAATGGTGCTTCACCAAGAAATGATGCTACTAAAGCCATTTCCAAACCTTTTTTGCGAGGAAGGAGGGCTACAACTGTCCCAAGAGGACCACATTTTCATAGTCTTCATGTCCCCAAGAGCTGCACAAGGAAACTGATCTAAGTGTTTCTTGCTGGGTGTGTCTTGTTCAATTATATCATTGAATTTGTACAAGTTTCCTGAAGAATGTTTCTTTCAGCCATTTGATACTCTGTCTTGGGGGAAAATTGATGATTTCCTCTGGATGGAAGAGTGTGTATGCTGTAACATTTGAACTTGTAATTTGTATGTTGTAACATTTGAATTTGTATTTTTTTCATTTGTATCTAATAAACTTCCAATTCATTTTGATTTGTCTGGTGCCTTGATTTTATTTATTTATATTTTGGTTGAAATACACTTTTTGCACTTCAACTTTTATTCAGGTTTGAATTTTGTCCTCTAATTTTTATTTGATCAATTTTATCCTCTAACTTTTAAAAATAAAGTTAACAAAATCCATTAGACAGATAAATCTCATGTAATAATATTTGGCCCTGATTTGGGGTTAATGTGGCAAATTACTTTTGATCCATTAAAACCATCTTGTCCTTTTTGTTTTAATACGATTGAAACCATTGAAATTTACACAAATTCCTACAAGGATCCTAATGCATAATGTAGTGCAAAAGCCACATTTGTTCAAGATTTATTTAAATTTTTTTCTCAATGTGGCAAACTCTGTCAAAAGAAATCCAACATTACTTTATTTTTTTAAATTTAAGGATTTATATCAAATAAAAATTATGAAATAAATTTAAAATCTGAATAAAAAATTAGAATGCAAAAAATACATCTTCGCTTGCTATTCAAAATTTCGTTGATTTGGCGCATTATCTAGTTGATATTGAAAATTTAACTGCCTTCTAAACAATAATTACGAAAGATGATCCAGTTCCAATGGAAAAAAATCACCATACTTTTCCACCCTGTAGTTATAAATACATTTTATGCCTTACCCAATGGAAGTTGAGCTTTCATACAACCAACTCTTGAAATTTGCAAGTATCAAAATTAACCTGTAGGAGGAGTTACTAATGTAACCTCATAAAAATTACATAGCGGAATATTAATGCAGGAATGTCTGTGTGCAAGCAAACTAACCATTTCCTCTATAAATCCAAATCCGACAACATAAAACCATGCTTCAACCAACATTGAGAAACACTCTCTCCTCCCACCTCGTACCAAAAAATGGAAGTGGTGGGATATTCTCTGCTCATTAAAATGATAGCAATCACCATAGAAGAGCATAATCTTGGTACATATGCTAGTATTTCAGAATACATGTTTATTAAGCAACCTGTTCTTTGCACACGACAACCTCATTGTGCATGTAAGTTGAACCACCTGATTAGAGTTTGTCACTGTCCCCATTGCAGCTAATTTTTGATGACCATGCTTTTAGAGTCATTTCAAGCTCCTTTATTCTTGATGATGTTTTTTAGTTTCTCATTTGCAGCCACAAGTTCAGCAGTTATGCCTGGTTCATTAGCCGAATGTCCTGCATCCGGAACAATCTGTTTCACAGAAGTATGATTCAGTAACTTGTTCACGTGTAAGCTTTAGGTGGAATCAAAATCACAGCGAAACCTTTCCTGTAAAACATGATTGCTAGTTGAAGTGCCTTATTTAACGCAGAAAAAAAAAACAAAAGAATATATATCCTTTTCCATGTTGAATACTTAGCAAGATCTGTCATGAGGAGTTAATGACATGCATTAGTATTTAACTATATACCTATATCCTAAACTGACAGTAGATGACTTAAAATTTATACTCAAAATTAAAGACAGTTAATGTAGTATGAAGACAGTCAATGCCCGTATAAGCACAAGAAATGGCCTAAATAGCATTCTCACCCTAAAATCTGCCTCTGGCCAAGCTTTATGAAGATCCCAGGCTGACATCATAGGGCAGCAAACATCATATCTTCCCTGCAAAGTTAAGAATGACAATGCCTTAGGATCTCAGTTTTACATAGCAAATATCATGCTGCTCATAATTAATAATGGCAAGTCATTGATATACCTGCACAATTGTGGTGTTAATATGCCTTATCTTTTCAATGTTATCCAACAGGAATGAATCTGAAGGGAAGAATCCCTTGTTCACAAAGTAATGGTTTTCAATCCTTGCAAATGCCTGATATAGACATCATCAGAAGTCAGAACATGTTAGTAAATCAAGATAATAGAATGCAATAATAAACAAATACAAACACATTGTGTTCTGCTAGAACTAAAACGACATGGGACTATTTAGAAGCCAAAATCTGTGTAATGCCTCACTTGGAAAACCTACCAACGAGAAGTTATCATCATCCCCTTTTTTAATGTTCTCTTCATTTGGAAGAAGATAAGCAGTCATCATTTCCCACTTGGTCCATGCTCTGGCAGCTGCAAACTAAGAATGTGGAGAGAGGTAAGGAAACATAGGCATTCAAAGACAGTGGTCCACGCACAAGCCAGAATCAAAAAGTGAAAGCCTGACATTAGTGGCATTTATCACAAGATGTCTTTTCAGCTTATTAAGAAGGCAACCAGGCATCAAACAAATGTCAGATGGTGACATCTGCCCTAACCCATAGGTCCTTAATATGTTATGAAACTTCCAGTCTGAGGTTTTCACCTTGAACTCGTATTAACATTTTGAAATTCATGAATTGTTCTGGCCACATGAATCTCATTCTCAAGGATACCGCAAGTAGTTGTAATATGAAGTCAATAAGATGACCTATAAACTTCTGTTTTCTCATCTTCAACAAGAAATTTAAATTTTCTTTGGGAAGAAACAGGGAGAAAGGCAAACTCATGAAACAAGACAGACACTTACTTGAGTTTCCATGTCATCAGAGTTCAACCTCTTCCTGTAAGCATCAACAAAGCAACCCCTCTCATTTTCTGGAATAAGATCCCTAAATGGCTCCCAAGCTGACACAAGAAAAAATACACATCTTATCAACTCCCTAAATTTCTCAGGAATTTAATGAGCAGAATGCCAGACATCAGGGATTTAAATAAATGATGAATAGACAGAAAATACCAAAAAAATCATAAGCAGAGCTTCTATTCTCATATTGTTCATTAAAAAAAATTAGTGCTCATGCAAAGAAGCTGACAAAACTAATAATCCTGCTCCAGCACATTTCTCATATATTAAAGAACTAGAAATCATCTTCAAATCTCAAACAAAATCAAGCTTGTTGATTACCACACATTTAAATTTAATCATTAAAAACACCAAAAAAATAAAAAAAATAAAATAAAAAGAATGGATACCATCAGGGAATATAGCAGCAGCGCCACCCTCATAAAACCAATCAATCTCTTTCTTCCGCAAAAGAAAAATCCCCCTAAGGATTATGCCAGTAACCTTGTAACAAATTTAGAAACAAAAATGTCAATACTGAACAGCAAGGAACTCCTTTTCTATAAATTGAATTGTTTCCAGTAGAGCTAAAAGTTAAACAAAAAAAAAAGATGTGATTTTGGGATCATAAAAATGAAATCAGCTGTAAGCAAAACAAAGATATACACCTCATCTGGGTGAGCCTGGCTATATGCAAGGGCAAGTGTACTTCCCCATGAACCACCAAATACCTGCATAATTAATGGAGGACAACATAGTTTGTACATAAGATTAAAAAAGAAAGACTGGGAAAAAGATGTCAGAGAACCAGACTTGAAAGATGACCTGCCATTCTGGAATCTCCAAATGTTCTCTTAGCTTTTCAATGTCATTAATGAGGTCCCATGTGGTATTTTCCTCCAAGCAAGCATGGGGTGTACTTTTTCCTGCACCTCTCTGACAAAGAGAATATTTATCACTATCAAAGCTTAAGAGTAGTCAGCATCAAACACTCTCAAACATACCTGATCAAATAGAACAATTCGGTAAAAGTCAGGATCAAAAAATCTCCTATTACTTGGGGAAGTTCCTCCTCCAGGGCCACCATGCAAGAAGACAACGGGCTGCAAGTAAAATGCTAAGAAAATGATGAATCAAAATTTTCATTTTCATATTTTCTCTTAACATGACATTCATAGAGAATACAACCAGAAATGCATTGTTCTTAACACATATAAATAGAAGATGTTGTCAGTTTGGGTTTAAATGGAGAAAAAAAAAAAAGAAGAAATAGGGACAAAAAAAAAATGAAAAGCTAGATCTACCCTACATATATGTATCAATAAATAACTGAAAGGCCAAAGAAACTCTTTCTTTCCTTCTGCCCCAAAGAGAGAAGTTTTCATAGATTTGGCAAGCAGAAACCAACCAGTGTTATCACCATCGGCCAAACCAGAAAATCAGTCCAAGGTTTCTTCACAATCTACCAATATTACTGTCAACAGATAGAATTACTTTATCATTTTCTGTTTTCTTTTATAGCCTTCTTTCCTTTTTCAAAGGAACACAAAGTTATATAAATTTAGCAAAATATAAGAAATAAGTAATTAACATGTAGCTATGAACTTCCAATTATCCAGTGAATAATTGTAAAGAAGCACTAAACTGAGTGGTTCCATAGAAATGGCAGGTCCACTCTTGACATTCCCAGTCTCCCAGATACCCCCTGATTACGAGTTTCAAAGAATTAAACCAATCTATTTAAATTTTAGCCTATATTTGACTATCCCCAATTCTATATTACACTGAATGGAGTAATTTAACTTTGGTGGCGGACCGAGTTGCACCAACAATAAATCCCAACAGAATCATTAGCTTAATTATATTTCATTTCCTCTCACCTTAACCTTCATCAACTGACAGAACCATATAAACTTCAACCATTGCTTAAAACTTTAAAGAAAAACTTCAAACAAAATTTACAAATTTAAGCATTCAATCGGGCAACTGACAACTCACGTGGCCGTTTGGGTTTCCGGATTGCTCCCAGTAGATTGTGTGAAGATCTGAAACCTTTAAAAATCCTGTACTATACGGTTCTATATTTGGATATAGATTTCTATTCAATTCCACAAATTCCTGTTCTGAAGCCATCAAATTACTTGGTACGAACTCGCTTGTATGATGAGTATTTTGCACACGTAAAATTAAGCTCTTTCTCACTGCAAAATATATGAAGAACGGAACTTTGAGCAGGCCCGAATGAACAAACAAAATAGTTAGAAATGGTAGCTCTGTATAGTGGCAGCAATTGATTCAAAAGTCCAGAAATTCATAAAATGGAAACAACTGAAAACCAATCAACGTAGACCAAATACAACAGTGGATGTCAGATATCAGTGTCAGCAATCTACTGAAAAGGCTCCAACTTCTGAAGAAACTAGGAACTCAGATAATTCAGAATGGAAACAACCTTTGACAAAACCGACAAGAGAATACCTGAACAAGTTGTTTTCTTGGTGTGGACTTGAGGTTGAGGGCTTTGAGGCTGCGAGAAGAATTGTGAGATGGGAAATGTGAAACTTGGGCAAAATGAGAACGAGGGAAGGGATTTTGGACCTAAACCCAGCTTCATTCTTAGGCAATGCATTACAGAGACATCGGATTCAGACCCACCTGTGACTTTGTGTCATCTTATGATTTGTTGTCTGCATTTTTTTCGGGTTACAATGTTTAATTGGATCAAATGCATTGATAAAAACAAAGTCGGCCTTTTTTTTATAAGAAAAAATATACCTTACCCATGCGTTGCCTTTAATATCAATTTATTTTTAGGTGATTTAAAGTACCATAAATAGATAATATGATATTTATATTATTAACACATTTCGTCAAAATTTAATATATTTTATTATATATTAATTATATGATTCTTAATGAATTTTAATTTAATTTTGATTGCATTGTTTTTAATTTTTTTTTTTAAATTTGAGATCCAAAAAAAAATTATCTTGTACAATTAAGTTAAATTACAACTAATTAGAAAATATAAGATTAATATATGACAAAATCATTTAGATTTGAATTAAAAATCAGAATAAAGTATTAATAATAGAAATTACAAGTTACCTCTTTACACCATTTTAATTTTTATATATAACACTTTAAATCTCATATAAATAATTGAAATTAGAATCACACCTAAAATAAAATGTATTTTTTCCTTTTGTATTTCTTTAATGGTAAGACTATGGTCAAACGCACCATCTTCAGATTTGTTCACAATCATCTCTAAATATATTTTTTGGATTATAAATAATGCTATTTTTTGGATCACCCTCTTTGTTCATGTTCATAAAAAGAACCAATTTTCATATTCTACCTTGTACGTTAATTTGGCGTCCTTCCACTATCACTATTAATGCTGAAACATGAAATAATGTGACTAGGTTGTTGTAAGTCCTTGAAGGTAAATCCTAGATTCATTTCATTTCAAGTATTGGTAATAATTTTTGAACATTTAAAAAGACGACATAACATAATATAATTGAATTTAGTAACCTGAATATAATTGCTGAATTTTACATGAAGAGTTTGCTTATTAGGTTTTGGGCATCCATTCACTTAACTATGTAGATTGGGTTTGTTCACTATCTAATTGTTGAATTTTTCATATTAATAATTTGTTTGAAGCAAGTAAGTGATAAATTAGTTATTCTACTAATTGTTAAGTAAAAATTGAAAACTAATAAACTAGTTAATTGTATTAAAATTTTTTATAAAATTGATTATTGAATTACCTTATAAATATAAAATGACATATTAATATCATTAGATAATATATAAAATAAATTAATTTATATTTATTTTGAAGGAAAAATATATTGATGTAATCAAAATATTCAAAATAATAATAAATAAGCTTAAAATTTAATTAATTATATTTTATAATATTATTTATTTATTTATTTATTTATTTATTTTTATTTATATTGAATTAATAGACATATATCAAACTTGCAATGATTTGTGAGGTTTTTTTTTTCTCATTGACTTTGTAAAAAAAATTGAAAATGGTATAATATTAAAAAAAATAAACATTGAAAATAAGTGTTTTAAATTAATTAGTACAGAGTCAATTAGTTAAAAGAAGAAAGATAAGTTAAGAAAAAAATAATTAAAAATTCTATTAAATAGGTTAAAAGAGAGCTTTTATTACTAAAATGTTAGCGCATTAAACACATCTAAAATGTAAAAAAAAATTATTTAATCAAATTAAAAAGTTACATCAGGTTTATTTTTCTCTTTAACAATCATTGAGAGAATATACCTTCATTTGAAATAAAGATTTATTGATGAAGCCAAAGCTTACAGGCTAATACTGTCACTGCATTCCTCACTAACAGAGTTTTCATCAGCAATTTAACTAGCTTAACCATCTTTAGTCACAATAACATGGGTCGGAGTACAAGGCTCTGCTTCTTCTAGCATTTGAACCACTATTCTCATGGAGGGTCTTGAAGCTGGAATTCTTGATGTGCAAAGCATTGCTATCCTCAAAACCTTCATGGCATCTTCATTTGCTGCCCTTGGAATGGTGGAATCCACCAATTCAAGCACATCCTCTTTGCTTCTCATGTTGCTGCATGCCCATTGGACTATGTCCTTGTTCTCTCCAAACTCTGGCTCAATAGGCCTTTTTCCTGTCACCAACTCCATTAGAACTACTCCAAAACTGTATACATCACTCTTCTCATTCACCTTACACGTGTAGGCATACTCTGCATAATCAAGACAGTCAAATTAATGAATTTTCAAGCGTAGCAATTTTAAATAAATTAAGATTTATGTCATGGTACTCTAACCGCAATATCAAGAGAAGAATTGAAGGAAATGAAAAGAAGCTTACCAGGAGGGATGTATCCAAGTGTTCCAGCAATAACATTTGTCCAATTTCCTGCCCCTCCTTGTAAAATCTTGGCAAGCCCAAAATCAGCAATCCTTGGCTTCCAATCCTCATCCAGCAATATGTTACTGGATTTCACATCCCTGTGTATAACTGGCCTATCACACCCATGGTGAAGATACTCCAATCCTCTAGCAGCTCCCAATGCTATCTCATACCTAATTTCCCACCCCATCTCACTCTTATTACAACTATGAAGTCTATCCCACAGGCTCCCATTTGGCATGAACTCGTAAACAAGCAAACTGCTATCTTCACTTGTTATGCTACAATATAGCTTCACGACATTCACATGCCTTATGGAGCTCAGTGTGGCCACCTCTGCGTCGTACTCCGGCGATGACCGGGAACTCTTTTGCAGCATGGCCGTGCTGCTCCGGCAACTTCTCCGGTCACTGGAATTAGATGCCCATATGTGTTTGACAGCCAATTCTTTTCCACATTTGAGCACAACCTTGTAGACATTCCCTGAGCCTCCTTTTCCAAGCAAATTCTTGTTTTTGATTCCATCCATGATTTCGTTTTCATTGAAGTTTACAACATGGTAGTGCTTGAAATGCCAAGAATTAGTCCTCAGTGGCTGATCAAACTTATTCTTCCTCAATTTCACTAACAGGAACAATGCTAATGAAACCACCAGAACCATCAATCCGGCTACAAAACAAAGTATAATGGTCCGGAGATGCCAGGAGCTACCTCCAGAATTCAATGAACATGGCCTGAGAATTTCTGAAGTCCGACTACACAATCCAGGATTTCCCTTGAAGCCATCTTGAAATGCTTGAATGGAGAGTGATTCTGGAATTGGACCAAACAACTGGTTGTTTGACAGATCAAGAAGGCTAAGTTTCATTGATGACAAAGTTGATGGGATTTCACCAGAAAGTCTATTTGATGATAAGTTCAATGAATTGAGAGTAGGAAGTGAACCAAGACTAGCTGGGATTTTCCCGGAAAATGAGTTCCCAGCAAGGTTTATATCATCAAGAGAAACACAAGAACCTAAAGATTCTGGTATGATGCCAGAAAACTTGTTCTGATTCAAACTTAGACTGCTCAGTTCCTTCAGGTTTCCAATTGTTTCAGGAATTTTCCCAGAAAATTGATTTGAACTCAGCTGAATTTTCACCAATGAAGAAGCTTCTGAGATTGTCAATGGCAACTCACCAGAAAACCTATTATTAGCTAAAAGCAATTGTGCTAGAGATTTTGCTCTAGCAATATCAGATGACACTAAACCTTCAAACTGGTTCATTGAAAGATCAATTATTTCCAGATTTGGCAATCCCCATATACCTGGGTGAACAATTCCTGAAAGCGAATTGCTGCTTACGCGAAAACGAATCAAAGAAAGGCAATTTGCATAAGTCTCAGGTATACTTCCTGTGAAGCTGTTGTTTAGAAGTGCCAGATTATACATTTTGTTGCTTTTGCACATGCCAGGTGGGATAAGGCCTGAGAAAGAATTATCTGAAACATCAATGAATTCCAAGCCTCCATAAGAGCCGAGTTTTTGTGGAAGAGAGCCAGTGAATTTGTTGGCATAAAGAGAAAGCTCTGAAAGGTTCTTGAAATCTCCCAGTTCTTCTGGAATCTCGCCTGAGAATTGGTTCTCAAATAGCTGCAGGGAAACGAGGTTTTTGAAGAATTTGAGCTCAGAAATATCACCTTCAAAATGGTTATTGGAACAATCAAAGTTGATAAGATTTGTGAGGTTTCCAAATCCAACTGGGAAATTCCCAGTCAGAAAATTGTCATAAAGTTCAAGTTGCCGAAGCTTCTGAAGCTTTGAAATATCAGCTGGGATTTCTCCAATTAAATGGTTATCAGAAAGTTCAAGATTCTCAAGCTGAGTGAGATTTCCAATTCCCAATGGAATTCTCCCTGTGAGGCTGCAATTTGTGAGGTAAAGCCAGGACAAATTTTCCAGCTTTAAAACCTCCAAAGGAAAAGGACTTTTATCCAATAAATTGTCTCCAAGGCTAAAAAATGTGAGACTCGTTAAATTTTCCAATGATTTCCATGGAAATGCACCAGAAATTCCACTGGAATTTAAATTCAAGTACTTTAACTTGTTCAAAGCCGACAAGTCAGGGAAAGGACCAGTGAATGAATTATTACCCAAATCCAAGTACTGCAAATTAGTGCATTTCTTCAAGTCGTCACTGATATTTCCCTGAAAAAGATTCCACTCCAAGGAAATTTTTTCCAGTGATTGAAGCTCACATAGAGAAACAAAAGGAACAAAGCCCACTAGTTGTTTGTGAGCAAGATTGATTTCTGCAACAAGTCCATTGGCATTGCAGACAATCCCAGTGAAGTTGCACACAGAATTGGATTCAGTCCAGGAACTGAAAACATTTCCATTTGGGTTTTTCAGAGCAGACTTGAACTTCAGTAGTGACTGAAGCTCATCTGATAGGGACAGAGTGACAAAACAGAGTAAAACCAGTGTACAGAGACTTGTGGGCGGTGACCCAGGTCGGAAAGTTTTTCCGGCGATCATGCCGGCGGCAAAAAGATGAAAACTTGATAGTTGGTTTTGGTCAGTGCGGTAGAGTGAGTGGCAAAGGAAAATAGTTTGAACAAGAAGGATTGGTTTCACATTGAGAAAAACAGATAACAGAGAATAACTGGCAGTGCTGACCAACGTCGGCAAAATTTTCCGGCGACCATGCCGGCAGCGAAAGATGGAAACTCTGGTTGGTTGATCAGTGTAATAGTGAAGAAAGCGAGTGGAAAAGGGAAAAAGGTTTTGAATTAGAAGGATTGGTTTTCACATTGAGAAATGATTCACATGCGAAGAACTTAGAAGGAAATTGGGACACGCAAGAAGTAAGGATCCACCTGCTTCAATGTGGGCGGTGGTTGCATATCAAGCGGCAGATAATTGATTTGCATTCAATGATGTATCAAATCATGTGAGTGGATTTTGCTTGATCTTTTTCCATCACGTTTTAGTTGTCTCTGCGCTTAGGGAAATGAAATTATATGAACTGTTTTATGGGGTTCCAAAAGTGTTTTTCCAAAGGACTACAACCTCGTATGTGGCCTTGAGAATCAATACACATATTTTGTGAAGTTTTAGAACAGAGATATGGGTAAATAGGCAGACAGTATCTGTAACATTGCTTTTTAAGCAAATAAAGTGAGAGATAGATATAAATATATTTATATACAAATGATATTAATTTTAATACAAATTATATAACATCGTACTTACAAATGAGTTATGTATATCTATTGCTTATCTTATCTAAGTTTTTTTCTTTTTGTAAATTACAAAAAACAGTTTATGATTTGGCATGATTTCGCTTGCGACCTTGTGCTTTAAAAAGTATGAATGTGGCACGTGAAGTTTAATTCTTTTTACCACTTAGCATTGACACATGATATGTATGTTTGGATGAGTGTAACAAAAAGGAAGTAAAAATGGAGGATTGCTTGGGTTTGGTTTGAGTATTTGATGGCAGTAAGCCAAAGCAAAAGGAGTTAAGAGAATTTTCTTTAAGTAAGTTCTCATTAGGAAATAAATTTTTTTATAAATTTTTAAAATTATTTGATTAATAATAAAAATTAAATTTTTTTATAAAATTATCTTCACTAAAAAATAAATGAATAATTTCTTATATTTTATGAATTTTTTATTTTAATAATTATTAATCAATCAAATAATATATTTATTTATTATTTCTAAAAAATGATATTTCTTAATTAACTTTTCGTCCGTTGTGGTAGTGGTGCTCTTTTGTTACGTTGTGCCGAGGCCGCCGAGGTTGACTTTCTTTCCTTTCCACGTGGGTTTCAATGCATTGCTGACTGGCTTGCACCGAAGTCAAGTGCCCTTTAACGTGGGGCGGACTGGGTCGGTGCATTTGGTGTATTATTATAATTATTAATAAAATTTAATAAATAATTAAAAGTATAATTTTAATTTTATAATTATTTATTTATTATTATGAAGCATTTTATTTTTTAAAGTGTTAGATTTATTATAAAAGACATCTTTCTTTTAAAATTCATTTTTACCATTAAATTATTTTGCAGGCTCAAATTAAAAAACAACCAGCATACATAGATGACAATTGTGTTGCAAATTTAAAAGTATTTTTTTCCTATACTTTGCATAAAAACGGATTCATCTTCAAATAAAAATGATATTTTTTATTAATTTATAAATTTGCGTGCATATATATATATATATATATAACTTTGTTATCGGTTATTAGGTGTTTTAGTTTATTTTTGTCTGTAATTTGTACTTGTAATCATTCTTTATGTGGGAATTTTTACGCATTCAAAATTTTACGTGACATTAGAAAAACTCAAAAATGTTCAATTCACATGACAGACCCTAGGTGACTTGTACCTAACCAATTTTTCCCTTCATGCTTTGTTCCAAAAGCGCCAAAGCGGTCTCCGTTGGCATATCAACTTATGTCATTTGGATGAAACTTCATTATAAGATTTATCAACTAAAATCAAATAGAGAGTTTAACACTAACGGTAACTTAATGTACAGAGCAAACTATTAATTCACTGGCCTTTAATGAATAGTTAGAATAAGTGATAATGTTACATCCCAATATAAGGAACGTGACCAATGTAGGTCATCAGTAAAAAATATCCAACAAACTTGACAATACAAATTACACAAATATATACAGTTTTTATTGATGCATGATTAAACGTTTTTATGACGACTCTTTTGAAAATTCGATAAAATTTTTTTTGTTTTTTGAATACCTGACCACAAGGCCTATACAATAACACAAAGGCCACACGCCTACCATAACTTGTGTAACATAATAAAATGCAATGGTTCAGACTATACAATTCATATCCTACTAGGCATCCAATAATCATATACAATGCAATGCATATACAATCCTATTAACTGTCACTGATTTCCACCATTCATATATTTTTAGTCTCCGCAAGAAAGATTCACTCAATTAAAGAGCAGATCTTATATCAGTATAGGGTAGAGGAACAACAGAAGAATTCTGGACTCTGAAAAATATGGAAAAGGAAGGAGTGAGTTTTATAAAAATTCAACGAGTAGACAATCTAATGATCACCATAACTCCATTTATAAACCATGTTCGAAAGTATGTATATATATATATATATATGTAGTTGTGAAAATATGCTTACTCGATTAGATGTCATAACTTCACAATAAGTTTGGAAGCTTCATTCATTAAAATAATTAAATCATTGTAATATGATATTTAATAGAATAAAAAATACAACGATACATGGTACTATGGAAAACATCAATCATGAAGTGAACATAAGAAAATATTTCATAAATTTTGTAAAATATAGTAATGCATATACAAAACAATGAACTGGAACCGCAATGGAAAAATTCCCGAAATTAACCATACATTATAAATATAACTCCATCACACCCCTTCGAATCTATCAATCACGCATGTATCCATCCATCGCGCCTATATGATATTTTGTTCACAAGTGCACTTGAGGGTTATAAATAAATTTCTCAGTGGGTCAAGAATCCCAAACCAATAATTTAAAAATATCATGTAACATGAGAATACTATTTCGGGTAAGCAACATTTGTCAACACATACATAAACTTATTAATGCATTTTCATATTCATTCATCATAAAGAAAGGTAATATCATCAATTTTAAT
>JANHAO010002647.1:0-28053 GCA_026873985.1 Saraca asoca
CTTGATTAAATTAGATGCAAACAAGGCACTTATTAGTTTCTTAGAGTGTGTTTGTTTCTCGGGAAATGTCTTCTAGAAAAATGCCTTTTCATTTTCAGCTCATTATCTGATTCCCCCCCCCCCCCCCCAAAAAAAACAAAAAAAATAAAAAAAATTTCCTTAAACTCGATTCATTTTCCAAACCCACCAACAATGAATACTTTCTCTTTTGGGAAGCCAAAGTCCTAGACTTATTCTAACTTGCAAAATGGTTCTCTCTCTTTTTTTTTTTTTTTTCTTGGGACTTTCTTGCCTGCAGGGAAAATTGGATGATGGAAGAGAAATTGCAGTGAAGAGATTATCACAAACTTCAAATCAGGGGAAGAAAGAGTTCTTGAATGAGGCTAAGTTACTGGCAAGAGTGCAGCACAGGAACGTGGTGACTTTGTTAGGATATTGTGCTCATGGCAACGAGAAGCTACTTGTATATGAGTATGTTCCTCATGAGAGCCTTGACAAGCTTCTATTCAGTAAGTGCTTCTATCACATTCATTTTTCTTGCCAATTAACATCCAAAATTTTTATGATACTGCATGATTTCTTTTCTCTAACTATAATGTGAAATCAAAGGGTTGGAATGGAGATATTTAAAAAATCACTTATTTATTTTTGCAGGATTATTCAAATGTTCTTTCCATCTCAATTTTTTTAATTTAATTATTGTTTGAAGGGGGATTCTATTGTACGGTTTGGAATTGGGGAATGAATAGTCGATTATTGGTACCCTCAAATCAACGGGGGTACTTCACAGAAACTACCTTCTTTAAAATAAAATTTCTATAGAGGATAAGTGTTGGGTAAACTTTTTAACAGTCATGCCGTTTGACATCTTGCGTCATAATAATTGATTGTTTGAAGGTGAACATGTTCGTAAATTTAATCTTTCAAATCTTTATGGAGTCCGAATTTTACTTGTCTTGGAGGTTGTGAATAGGATTCAGAGTTTAGAATTATTTTATTTGTGAAATAAAAGAATATTTTTATTGACCAAAAAAAAAAAAAAAAGAGAGATAGACATATGTATTTAGACAAGTTCTATTTATATGGGACTCGTGTGATTGTGGGTCAGATATATGTGCATATTTGCATCTCTGTCACCATGGAATAAAAAGTTTTTTATATTTTAAATGTAAGATAGATATCTTAAAAAATGCTCTCAGAAAATTTTATTTTGTAGTAGGTCGAGTCAGTTTAAATAGGTAAGTAATTTTTCCTCTTTGAACCCAATTTCAAATTTTCATTTGGCCAATCTGACTGCGAGTTCTGTGTCTAGCTTGTATCTTGGTAGTATTTTTTTCTTTTTTTAAATTTTCCATAGCTTCATATGAATAGAGTGAAATTGGTTTTGGTTGCAGATTTCAGGGTTTTTCAATTAAATCTAACTTTGTTATCACAACCAACACATGGGCCAGAAAAGCATATACGTCTCTTCCTTCCTTCCTTCCTTTCTTCCTTCTCATCTAACTTATTTTATTTCACTGATTCATCGATAGAGATGGCTCTAAAGACCTTGACATTACATATATAAAATATTGATTCGTTGCCCTTTTTACCCCGCAAAATCAAACACTTGTTTTGACCCATATATAGCTTCGCAAAGCCCTGACGTCTTGTATTTGGAAGAACAAACCCCACGATTTTTTTTCCTTCTCAAATAAGGATATAAACTATAAAAAGATAGGGTGAGATTAAAACTTAAAAAATATACCACTTTACAACATAATTCTAATAGAAAATTTTCGATGCGTGTTATACATTACATAAAATTAACTACAAATGGATATGTATAATTATACTTAATTATAAATAAATAAATAATATGTTGATGTATAATTAAAATTATATAGTACATGATATGTATTTAACAACTTTTCCAATTCTAAAGAGCAAAGAGAGATAGAGAGTGGGAATCCCCTAACCGCCAATTTTTTTTGTTTTATTGATATTTATTGTAGTGGGATAACCACTAAAGTGGTATCTAATTCAACTTGTGAAAATAGAAAGGGAATGAAATTAAATAAGAAGAAGTAAGAATAATGGTAATGATTACTTTTTGATTTGTTTGGTTTAGTCAGAAAATTGAATTACATTGGATATGATTCTCTTTTTTATTATTTGATTGGGTGGTGATCAATAGTAATTGATGGTAGTCAATGATTAAAAGCGATATGTTATGGTGGACAATGATCAATAATTAAATGATAGTGGGCGATGATTTGTGATGGTGATTGATAGTTAATGGTGGTAGGTGATGGTGGCCAATAATCAAAAGCGATAAATGGTGATGAACGGTGATTAATGATAATAGGTAGTGGTGTAATAATGGCGGATGATGGTCAATATTGATAATAATGTTAAGTGATAGTTAATGGTGAAAAATAATGATGGGTAGTGGGCATTAGTGATAGTGGTGTTGAACAGTAGCTAATAACAGAAGGTGGTGGTCAACGGTGGAATTTGGTGGTGGGCGATGATAAATGGTGGTAGGTAATGATTAACAACGGAAGATGGTCATGAATGATGATCAATGATGGAAAGTGATGATTAATGGTGGTAGTGGTAATGGGTAGTGGTGAGTTACAATAGTGATAGGTGGTGATGAACAGGTAATAGTGAAAAGTGATTAACGGTAATATATGATAATAGATGGTCATGAATGATGATCAATGATGGAAGGTGATGATTAACGGTGGTAGTGGTAATGGATACGGTAATATATGATAATAGATGGTCATGAATGATGATCAATGATGGAAGGTGATGATTAATGGTGGTAGTGGTAATGGATAGTGGTGAGTTACAATAGTGATAGGTGGTGATTAACAGGTAATAGTGAAAGGTGATTAACGATAATAAATGATAATAGATTGAGGTAATAAAAATTTTACAAAGCAAGCGAAGGAAGAAGAAAGAGAAGATTTTTTTTTTAGTGAATAACGTAATTCGATATATTAAACGAGCAAAGGATTTCAAACGAGGAGAGTTCATTATGGTTAAATAATAATAATTAATTCTACTATACGTGAATTAAATATTCAACAAAAGATTTTTTTTTTTTTTTCTTTACCAACTCCTTAAATTTCCGAACTAAACACTCCCGTTAAGAGGTAAATTTAAATTTCCCAACTAAACACCCCTGTTAAAAGGTAAACTTAAATTGTCATGTGACGAGAATTTGTGTCAGTCAAGTTTATATATAACACATTTACCCTAAAATAATAACACATTGTTTGTGTGTGAAATTATTTACAATTTTAGCATTAGTGCATACACAACTGAACATAGCTGCATTGACTGGATTTTTTTTTTGTCAATCTTATATTAACTACTTGTGGGGTTTTTCACAGTTTTCTATAACTTTTTTTATCATAACATAATTTTCCAGATCTTTTAACTGGTAAATTATTCAAAATCCACACAATATTTTAGATTTAAACATAAAAAAAAAAAAAAAATTCTAGTGTCGGGATACTCCACTTCCTCCTTAATTTTAGCTGTAAAGTGATACGCAAATATTGTTTAATTGTTGATGACTTGGCCTAGCCAATATCTTAGTGCCGCTTTACATTTCGACTTGGCATAAATATGATGCTTTAAAAGAAAAGAATAAATAATATATTTCATGTGTTATTAATTTAATATATACTAACGTAAGCTTTTAATAAATTATAGTATGGATAAGTCTTCTAATAATTTGATTAGAACCAATTAAGTTTTTCTATTAATTTATCATTTATATTATCAGCAAAATTGCCTATTAATTTTTTTAAGGATTTAGGTAGACGTGATTGAATACTAGCAGAACAAAATTGATACTTAACTTTGTTTTAAGAATTAAATTGACATAAACTTATTAGTGAAGGAGGAAAAGTAGTGAAAGGCACTAAATGCATATTAAATTAGATTAGTCAAGAAGCAAAATGAGTATTTAATAAAAAATAGAAAAATGTGGTTTTAGGCCAACTCACTGGAATTATGGATTGTTTACACATTATTAACATAATTGTGTATGAGTCTAAGTGATTCCACTTAAATTTTCTATTAAAAAAAAGGTTATTCCACTTAAATTATTTTCCGTCAAAATAAAATATAGCTACTTTTGTGAAAATAATTACTTTTAATAACCACATCTTTTTTTGTCTATTCACGATTTCATTTTATTTGTTTTTTCATTGTCTCTTCCTCAACTTTTAATTCAACAATCTGCATGTCACTGTCTACATATTTAAAATTTATTCTATACTTTTCTATGCACGCCTAGGGGTGAATGTACTTCACTTTATTTTCTCTTTTAACAATGGGGAGTGAGAATGATAAGAGACCATTTATTAATGAGTTTTATTTTTGTTACAATAGAACTCATAACATTTTTACATACTGTCCATATTTCTTATCATTTAGTGGCTTTAATAATGAATTATCTCACATACATGTGATAAAGTTTCACACAATTCTCAATCAATAAATTTTTTTATGTGCTGTAATTGAATGATGAAGTGTGTATAGTTTTTGTGAGTAATTTTCTTTAATTAATTAATTTTTTATGGTGTTAAATACAGAATCAAACAGGAGAGAGCAGCTTGATTGGAAAAAGAGATTTGACATACTAGCAGGGGTAGCGAGAGGATTGCTTTATCTTCACGAAGACTCACATGAATGCATCATACATCGTGATATTAAAGCAAGTAATGTCTTACTTGATGACAAATGGATCCCTAAGATTGCAGACTTTGGCATGGCTCGTCTCTTTCCTGAAGATCAAACTCACGTCAATACACGCGTGGCTGGCACTAAGTACGTCTTCTTTCAACTTCAATTTCAATTCATATTTGCTTCACAGTTTTCTCACCATTTTATCATTATTGACTAGACCTAATTTATTTATCTATGAACTATTCATAGAATTGAATATTTACTCAAGAATAGTCTCATCTCATCATAAGCTTAATTTTGTGAATTAATATCATAAAAAGATTTAATTAATTTTGATCTCGTCATTGTAGAAGAAGTTCAAACCAACAATTGTTCATACGGTATTACAATAAAGCTTTTGGTTAAACATTCTTAATTAATAAATATTTGTAATTTTTTTATTTATTGATATGGTGAACAATTTTGTATTAATTATTAATTAAATTCTAATAGTATTAAAATAGTATTATTATCAATAATTCAAGATTTTAATTTCTTACCAATTCTGATAAAAATATGTAGTGGTTATATGGCTCCAGAATATGTGATGCATGGACATTTATCAACCAAAGCAGATGTATATAGCTATGGAGTTTTGGTTTTGGAGTTGATTAGTGGCGAACGAAACTCAACATTTAACTTGAAATTGGAAGCGCAGAATCTACTTGATTGGGTAAGAATTCAAATAACAAAGATTAATGGTATTGATTATCTCCTGAAGGGTTTAGGTTTATAGGCATTTAGTCAAATTTTGGTAACGTATTCATTTGTTTATTAACGTTAATGATCATGGTAGGCCACAACCCAACAAAGTAGTTGTCCAATCCTTACAAAAAATATTCCATCAGCTCAAAGTCTCAAATGCAACTTATCCACATCATGCTTGCATATGCTAATTCCGTTTACAATTGGCTTTCTTTGTTCAAGTCACATGCAAGGAAAATTGAAAAGACATACTTTTATTTAAGTGGACTTTGTCATATGAATCTTCAAGAAGCCTAGGTAATTCTTCTTCCCATTTCTGCCCCACTTGAGTTAGAAGCCAATAGAAAAAAACAAGAATTTGTCAATAAAGATATTAAAGTTTGCTTTGCAACAATTTTTATAACTAGTTGTGATCATTCATTTAAAATAAAAAGATTAGTGACATATTTATGGCAACACTAAATGTGATTATATCATTAGTCAAAATTTACTATTGTAAACTTGGTGCAATTGCATATTACATGTAATATTAAGGCTGCATATTGCAATATAATATCACACTCATGAATCATCAAGCAATTTTTTTTCTCATCGCAAGAATCCTACATTAACTATCTATGTGAATATGATATGTGACATTAATTGTTATAATGGCTTGTTATCTTTTTGTTATGTTATAGGCATACAAGCTTTACAAGAAAGGCAGGAGCACGGAAATCATGGATCCAACACTAGCAGCAACAGCAGTAACAGAACAAGTAGCAATGTGCATTCAACTAGGGCTATTATGCACTCAAGGCGACCCGGCGCTCCGGCCTCCCATGCGGCGGGTGGTGGTGGTGTTGTCGAAGAAGCCGGGTCACATGGATGAACCAACCAGACCAGGAATGGCTGGTTCTAGATACAGAAGGCCTCACAGGCGTTCTGCATTGTTATCTTCTGGTGCGGGCAGTTCTGGTGAATCCGATTCTCATACTTTTGATTCAAGCAATAACTATACCAATACTACCACTGCAACTGCAAGAACCTCCACAGCCACAAGGGAATTAGATAGCCGTGGAAAACGGCCAATGCAGGGTTAGGCGCGATTTTTTATATGAGATTATTTGAGCCTGCTGTATTATTGTTTAAACTATTATTCTTTTTGTATGATAGATATGTGATATAAATTTCCTTGCAAGAATGTAAATGTTGAGAAAGATTAGGTTAGGATTGGGGATGGCTAGTTGAATTCTCATTCTTTTATATATATGTGAGAAAAAAAAAATCTTAATGATTCGGTTGAATTTCGGAGTCCTTCTTTTCGCAATTTTGTATATTAATTTATTAAAAGTATAGAATTTATTTGAATTGTAAATCTCTTATTTCCCTTGTAAATGAAAAAAGAAATACACATATTCAATTATTTATTGTAAATGCATTTCAAAACTTCTTTTTATGTGTGTATGGATCAAATGACAACATTCAATCTCCGTATAGAATAAATTTCTCAGAAAATTTTATAGTTGGGTTTAAATTATGAATCATGTTGACTATATTTGTAAAACTTGGTTGTTGATCCAACGTTATTAGTATTCCATTAATATACTCTAAAAATAATGTAAAAAAGGCTTTCTGAGAAAACGTTAATTATATTATTATATATTTGTTGTTTAATTTTGAGTGTATCTTTTTTTTTTTTCATGAAAATCAATTTTTTTTTTAATTTTTGTTCATGTAAAATAATTTTTATCACATTAATTTCAGTGAAATATTAATTTGTCTGATTTTATTTTTGATTAGTGTCCATTTAATTTGTTCGATATTGTTTTTAAAGGGATAAAATTTGATAAATTAACATTTCATAGTGATAAAATTAATAAAAAAATATTTCTCGTGAACAAAAATAAGAAAAATTGAATTGCGTGGAAACAAAAAGGAGGATTTACTCTTTAATTTTTCCTAAAATTTAGTATGCAAGATCAATGTTATGATCATTGTAATTTAATAATTAAATTGATAAATAAAAGTGTTAGATGGAGTAGGTGTAAGTTTGATTTGTGGCTATCTATAAATATTCTTTCTAAATATCCCATGGCACCTTGCAAATATTTTGAAGTGTGGGAAAAGCGCAAATTAAGCTAAATTCACTGTCACAGATGGGTTAATTCGTGATAGACCCGAACATTGCAAGGTTGATCTACCCACAATATTTAACCCGAGGGTAAGAATGTTTAAAAATAAGGTTTTATTTTATTTTGAAATAAATTTCTTTTTAAATGATATTTAAAATTAAGTTAAAAGATGAATTCAATTTATTTCATTTTATTTATAATTTTTATTTTAATTAAATTTATTTATTATAAAATCTATTAAATTTATCATAAATTTCACTATAATTCATTTCATTTGTCACGAAAAATTTGTTATATTAATAATGTTACTCTCATTTTAACATTTTATTTACCATGATACTATAACAATTTACCTTTTAATAGAATTTCATGCATTTTTTAATATATTTCAAACAAAAGAATCCATTCTCAAATGAATTGATATTATTATTTTTGATATTGTATCTAAATATTAAAATTTATTTATAAATAAATTAAAATCATTTTTATTGAAATAAATGAATTAAATTATAGAAAATTTTGATTCCAAACACAGTATAAATGATTTTGTGTTTATTGACGGAGAACATGCCTTTTGTGTGAAGATTTGGTGTTTATAAATGGTTCAATAATGTAAAGCTGTATTTGATTGAAACAGTGGTGGCCGTCTTAAGTGTGCTAGAAAGCATGTAGACATATAGTGCAAGTGATATGAAATAATTTAGCTAATTTTAGTAAAAGCAAGTTTAAAAATAATTTGTGTAAAGAAGCAGGCTGTGTCCAAAAATGCAGGCAAAAAATTCAAGCATTGAATAAAAAAATTAAATGCTGAAAATAAAAAAAATAATGTATAAAGATATGGATACTCGTGTAGAAATTTGATGATTTAACAAAAATATTATTTTAGTTTACTTCTCTCTTAGGGTTAAACCGATTACTAAAAATTATTAACTACCAATCAATTTTATTATAGCCCTTTTACAATTTACACGGGATTCAAGCAAGACCATTTTGATCTCTTCACACGGCTCAACAACCACAAGTTTGATACACAGGTACCATGTCGAAGCTTATTTTCATAGTATAAACCTGCTACTTAAAAGAAAGAAATACATATGTAATACATTTAAGGTTAAATTGATTTTTTTGCTCCTTCTACTTTCCAACTTGTCTGAATTATAGCTAGTTATACTTTAACATTTTTGAATTAGGTATCTATACTTTGTTTTAATTTTTAATTAAATTCCTACCCTTTGTCTAACCCAATATTTATAAAAAATTATCCTACGTAATTGATAGAGAGATGAGTTGGCACAATTTTTTAACTTGGAAGATGAGTTGGAACAATCACTAGATATACAATCAATTTTTTTGGCACATCATGATTGAGCTCCTTCTTCCTCAATTTATTTTCTTGTTACAATCTATAATTTGATACACAAAAAGATGGAGTGCTCAATGTCATTAGGAAGTATGGAGATTGCAGCATCAAATTCAACTGCAGCACACATTGGATGGTGTTACTTCGCTTGTGGACAGATGATGATTTTGCTAATCTCATAAACAAAAGTGAATCTTGGAAGAAGATTCCTCTAGTTTAGGAATTATAAGGTAAGTAATTTATAATTACAATGAATAAAAAATATATGAATAAGAAGTTATAAACTGAAGCAAATTATAAGAATAAAAGTTGAATTCATTGATGATGGGTTTACTTCTAGGTAGCTTGGTCTTGTGGCTATTTTGAATGGATTGATAGTCTAGTTGATGATCATGCTAGGGAGGTTATATTGGAACAAAAGAGGACTATAAAGGGACTAGAAAGCATTTTGAAAAAGCTGAAGATTTTCTTGAGAATTTCTTGAACATTGTTGTTTTTGTTTCTGTATTTTAAGTAATGGTTTTTAGTTATAGGTTGTAATGAGATGTAGTAGCTAGAAGAACAATTCAAGACTAGGATCACATTGCAAATCAAATAGTCTAGTTGTAATGCAATATAGTATTTTAAATAATGATTTCTAGCTGTTGGTTTAAATAATTCCATTCATGTTCCTTCATTACAGCTAATCACTTTTGGAGGACTTATTGAATTTGTTACTAGAAATGTTAGTTACTAGAAATTTGTTACCAAGAAAAATAATTAAATTGCAGGACTTGATTATTTTGTTCTGAATGCAAGATCACAAACTGTAAGCTATAGAATCATTAAACTTTAGAATTCTCCAAGAGATAAATTGCAAACCATAAAACTGTTAAAATGAAAACTTGATTTTGGATAAATTGCAAAATTTTGATTTTTTATAAAAATTAATTAATTTTTAGTTTGCAGAATTCTCCTAGAGATTCAATTGCATAATTAACCTAAATGATTGGTTCTTACATCAACTCCAAGAACAACATGATGAACTGTAGAATTAACCTAAAATATTGGTTTCTACATCCACTCCAAGAACATGATAAACTGTAGAATTCTCCAAGAGATTCAACTACAGAATTCTAGTCTTTGATAAAAATTTAACCTAAATATTACTTATTGCAATTGAAGCACAATGATAAAGATTGATTCCAAAATAAAATGACAAAATAAATTACTCAAGAAGAAATCTCAAAATAATTTGGAATTAATTAATTAATTTTTAATCTTGACAAGAGATGACAAAACAAAAAGTTGAACACCACTAAGAAATGGAACCATTCAAACAAAAGGCTTATTGGACCATTACATCAATAAAACCTAGATAGGTCACTTAAACAAAAGGTTCATAAGACCACAACATCAACAAGACCTAGATAAATCATTTAAACAAAAACTAATCCATTTTTCATACTTGGAAATTTCTTGGTAGCTATGAAGATTGATTGGATTTTTGTGTGCTCGGAGTCATTTTTCTAACAACCACTTTTTTCTTGGGAAGTTGCTTTCCTCTTGTTACCTCCTTTCTTTGCCTTTGAGTGAAGTCACCAATAGATGAACCAAATGTAACCTGTGTAGATGCAGTAGCTGATGATCTTACAAGTTGTGTTGATGGTCTTGTAGTAGAGGTTGCACAGCAGCTAATATCTTGTAGGCTATGTAGATGGTCTTGTAGTAGAGGTTGTAGCAGCGGAAGATTGATTAGCAACAAGATTCTAGCATACTCATTGGTTATACCCATATTTTTTTGCATTTTGAACATCTTAGGCTAGTGTAAGCCTTTGGCTTGACCCTTTTTAATTATTAATGTGTCTATTCCATTCCATATAATAGGTGGCCTTAGTTGCAGCAAGCACTAAGTCTATAATAATAACCCCTCCACTACACCTTTTCTTGATATTTGCATGAATATGATGTAGATAAAACCTGTGCTTTGTATGAGGTATGATCTCATCAAATGTAGGAGATAGGTGCAACAATTTATTAGAAACTCAAGAAGATAGAAAATATTAAATAGAAGGCAATGTTATAGGTAGGTAGGTGAAATAATTTAATTACCTTTTGCTGGTCCAAGATGAAAACTAGAGGTGTGCTTGATGTGCCAATATCTTATAGCAATAGCTCCTAAAACTAGCACTATGAGTCATTTACTTTAGCTTCCACAGTTGCAACAACTAATGGGAAATATTCATCTTTGGATTTTTTGGCAACAACAACCAATAGTTGTCCCTTGTATATACCTTTCAAGTGACAGCCATTTAGGCCAATTATGAGCCTACAAGTAGCTAAGAAACCATGCTTCATAGGTTCAAGGAACATGTGAAACCTTTGAAACCTTAGCAAAATTGTGAATGAAGGCTTCTCTAATAGCTTCAAGGTTGAGTTTGGATTTGATCTCTTCAATTCATTACCATAGTCTCACAACTTCTCATATTACTTATTATACCTACCATCCAGCTTCTCTTTAGCCTTTCTTCTTGCCCAATAAGCCTTGTTGACAATAATCTCACCCAAGTATTTGCTCTTCATAATGTCAATTACATCTCCCAACTTCAATTTCTAATTATTTCTAGTGTTCTTTACTACCCACTCAATAGATGCAAGTTTTCCTTTGATAATTCTCACATAAGTATGCTTGAGATTTAGTGTTTTTAACGTATAAGTTTCAAATCCACCAACCTTACTTACAAAGCACACAAAATCAAAATTTTTTTACTTTACATTTTGCTCTACATTTGTTTTTGTCATTGGGCCTATACTTCACATCCCTACCATTGAATAAGTACCACTCCTTGATGGCATCCTTAAACTATTTAATGGATGTGAGCTCTAATCCCTTTTTTCTACGAATAATCTTTTGTCATTTTTGTAAGGTTGTATTTTAGGTATTCGGGCCCTTCAACTTCCTCGGCATCATAACTCTATGTTATGCAAGGTTTTGATTCCATAGTCACTAACTCTCCATTTGGCTATATATTTGGTAGTAATGGCCCACTAACATTAACTTCATCATGCACTTCGAGTTCACCAACATTTCTTATAGCATGCATTTGAGGTCTATTATTATTCTCTAAATCATAGTCCATATAGTAATTAAACCAGTCATCATCATTCTTCTCATTAGTTGAAACATCAAAATCAATATCTCTTATCGAACTGTCATCACTTTCATTTTCTTCACTATCTTCACCTATTTCATAGTCATCTTCTTTAACCTCCTTATTCACTACAATCTCCACAAACCCATCAACTATATACTTGTCAAGCTAAATTGCATTGCTCTCTTCCACCCTTTTAGTTAAATTACCAACATTAATGGAATTACCCTTTAGCCCTTCTCCATCATATGATTTTGATGCATTAAGTGGTAGAGTCAGAATAACCCCTTCCCCACTATTGTGTCCATGAGTAATGTATAAGTTTGCATTTTTGTACTTTCTCCATAATGCAATCTTAGCAACTGCTAAATCTTTCAAATCATTCTTCACCTTTCTAGCAGTACTCAATTCATATATGTTAGTCACATACCATATCCTCACATTGCCTTTATATCCTAATTGCTTAAAAAATGTTGTTATTTCTTGTAAGGACCACTCTTCTAACTAGCAACCATTCATTAAAACTTTTTTATCCTCCGCGTACTTACTATATCTACTTCTACCAAATTGCCTTCCATGATGAGTTGTAAGTTGAAATGTTTTGTCAGAGGTGAAATTAGAAGTCAAAGCTACAATTTTTTTTAACAAGTTTTATTTCATTAGTAACTAAATCATTAATTGGTTAAACAATTTACCAAAAAAAAAAAAACTAATTCAATAACGCCTTAGATAATTTATTTAACCCTTAGGCAATAACATACCTTAAATCCTAAAAAATACTTTTCTACATATCAATTTAAAAAAATCCAAAAAATATTGTTTAGCCCTAGGAAAAAGAATCAAACAACCTAATTGCCTAAAAAGAACACAGTGTTAGAACAAAATAAGAGATTTTTGGGAGAAAAGAAAACAACAAAATAATGTGTTCTAACTATGGTTTAAATGCATTTTTTTCTTCTTCCTCTGTTGATGTGGTCCACCATATGCTCCTCTATCTACAACAAGGAGAAAGGCACAAAAATATTTCTATAGTTTTCAAAGAATCCAATGTAAAGAAGCTTAAATGACAACAAAAAAAATGGAGGCAATATATGGTGTCTTGGAGCCATTTTCATCAAAGTGCATCGCATAAGAGCAACCTTCCAAGTTGGAAAAATTGTACTAACTCATCTAAGCTGGAAAATTTCAGCCAACTCATCTCTTTGTCAGTCACATTAAATAATTTTTTATGAATATTGGGTTGGGCAAAAGGTAAAAGATAGAAATTCAATTAAAAATTAAAACAAAATATAGATATCCAATTCAAAAAATTTTAAATATAAATAGCTAATTCAAAAAATTTAAAAACTACATGGAACAAAAGATAAATTTAACTTACATTTAACGCATTGGAGACATGTAAAGTTGTCTTGCATTTTGAGGTTATCATAAACACCTATTCTAATATTGTCATGCATTGCAAGTTTGTCATCTACGCATATTCCAATATAGTTATTGGACAATAGAGTGCTAACCTTTTCAATTATTCCTTGACATTCATTTCTTGTTAAACCCAATCCTTAGATTTTTCAAATTGAATTATTTCTTTTTAATTGAATTTGAACTTTAAAAGAAAGCAATTATTTTATTCAAAATGTAACTCATCATAGAAACATAATAGAAAAAATATTCTACTAAAATAAAAGTAATATAAATATAAAAAATATTCCTTTGGATAGAAGACCAATGGTCTTCCACAAGCGTTGAATTCTTTTGTCTGACTCAGTTGTATGTCAACTAAATAAGCAACATAAGGATAACCATCCACAAGGTAAGCTACAGAGCTTAGTAAATATTTAATTTAAATCCAACTTAGTTGATTTGAACAGAGGTAAAAATAAAATATTAAATTTAATGAGAATCAAATGCAGAATTGAATTCGAGTAAATTGGTTTGGACAATGAAAGAGGATCAAAATTGAATATTTAATTTAAAGACGATGAAAATAATGAAATACGGTTCACTTACACTGTGACAGAAGCTGTCTTTGTTGCTGAAACCATAGTGAATGCACAAGAGGCACACATGTCCTTTCCTTCCTAGCTTTGCTTCCCTCTCTCTTTTTCTCTACAATACAAATAAATACCATTTCTTCATTTACTTCCTCTTCTCTCTCAGTTGTTGCTCTCTCTCCTGAAATTCGAAGCAATGGTGGTGTTCAAAGTTTCACGTAAGGAGACATCGCCTATCGATGGCCGGAAGCCTGGAACCTCTGGTCTTCGCAAGAAGGTTTCTTTGCTTTAACCAAATTTCATTTTCCATTTCTTAGTTTCCTGTTTCTGTGTTTGATTCGAAATCTGAAAGTGCAATCTCTTTGTTTGATATTTTACTTCATTGTTTTCATCATCGATTTTTTTGTTGAAATCTTCAGCTTTTAATGGATTCTAGTTAGTTTTATGAACAATTTTGAACGTTAAATTGCTGGATCGTAACTGGAAATGAGATGCTGTTAATTGGATCTGCTAGCAATCTTGATGTTTTGATTGAATGGTGGATGCATCGATCTTGAACTCTGTTTCATATGAACTATGATCTCACCAGAATTAAGCTGCAGGAATGATTAAAGAATATTGCATGTTGGTAAAAATCTGGTGAGGCTTGCTTGGTTGTGAAGACAATTAAGCTTTTCGAACTTGAATGGACTCAAATGTCCATTGAAGAAACACAATAGTTTTTTCTTTTGTATTTATGATCATTATTGTCATCCTATGGATGAAAGAAAAGTTTGTTGGAGTCACATTCTTAGTCATGCAGTACAAAACCTGCTTATTGTGAAGCTGATTTATGGTAGTAAGATTTTAAACCGGATTCCTTTGTGGTCTTTATCTAATCGATAAGGAGTATCTGTCAAAGAAGCCGGAGTGAAGTTTTATCTTGATTTTTTGTTGTTTTAGTTTCTGGTTCTGAAAAAGGATTTCTTATCCTTTTCTTTCCTGTATACTTCCTGGTCTATTAATAATATTCTTTTATAAATTTTTTATAATGGTCTCTGCTTTTCTCTGTCTTGTTTTTTAAAATTGATACATATATTTAGCTATGTGTTTGACTGGTATACCTGTCCGATATTATGTCATGTAAGTTAACTTGACCAGCATGGCACTGTATGCTGCTTTAGTAATACAGGGACACAGCATGTGCCTTTCTGTTTGTGTCTACTTCATATCATCAATTTATATCAAACCAAATTATTTATGGTGATTTTTCAATTGTCACTAGACACTTAAATATATGAGAATTGGAGTTTCAATGATTTTTCTGTTGCAAGATCACTTTCACATGGACTGTTGCATGTCCTTCAATGCCTGATCCTTTCTATATACTGGATGGATCATTCAGGTTAAAGTATTCACACAACCTAATTACCTACACAATTTTGTTCAGTCAACATTCAATGCACTAACAGCAGAGAAAGTTAATAAAGGTAGGTAGCTTCCATCTATTATATATGTCTTGTTTTGTCTGTAACTGACAATGTATTATTCCTTCTGAATCTGATGCAAAATTTTTGACATGATTGATTGAATGTGTAAAATTAATGTCCTTGGAGTTGTACTCTGGTAACCATGTCAATGCAGTATGATCCCATTTATATGAGGCACTTGTTATATGATCTGATATTAGAACCATGAATCAAAGTATCAGCTTTGTTGCATTGCAGAAATGTGTTTATTTCACCATGATTGAATTGTATAATGTGCTTTTAAAATGCTATATGATTACAGCATGGCTTGCATCTTTTTGCTCTAAATGTTGACATTAGCATGCCATCAATCCTGTTTTAGATTGCCTGGAAGCTGTTCTATACTCCAGTGTTGCATTATAAATGAGCATGTCTGTGAGTTGTAATGTGATCATCTTATTCATCTCCTACCTAACAAAGCCTTTATCTTTTCTTATTTTTTATGGATTTTTCCTCCTATTAATAACATTATCATAATACTTGTCACTTCCAGAGAATTTCACCAAATCTATTTTGAAACTTATAATTTGCTTCCTTCTTTTTTCTTAGCTATTTTTTTGGTGCACAGCAATGTGCTTGGTCAACTTGCATTGCTCTTTTACATAAATATAGACAACAGTGTAGCATTGTGTTAGTAAAAAATAATTAAAGTCTGTAAATTACAAAAAAAAAAAAAATCAACTTCCTTTTCATATGCTGAAGATAAACTGTGGTATTATATATATTTTACATAAAAACTATTTTTCCTTATTCTCATCCAATTAAAGTGAATGTGTTGGGCTATAAAAACTGTACTTCCATACATGCAGGTGCTACACTAGTTGTATCTGGTGATGGCCGTTATTTTTCAAAGGAAGCCATCCAGGCACTTTTTTTACAGTATCCTTTCTTTCTTCTCGAGGTCTACTGTTTTTGGACTAATAAATTTTGATATTAGTCACTGCATTACTAATTTTGTTTCTTTGGAAGACGCCTCTTTTGCAATAGTTTGGTGACTTTAGATTCCTTTGAAGTTATCTCTTGTAATCTAGCTGCTATAATTTAATGTTGGCCAGAGGTGTTCGGTACTGTCCTGCCTTAGAAGTGCTTTAGACTATTCTCTTGTCACCACTTGTGGTGGTTTGGATACAATTTATTATGTTTTTGGTCTTGAAATTGATTTTTGTTTTAACTAATGAAATGAAAGTATTGCTGCATAAGAAAACTGGTGGAAGAATTAAAGTTTCATCATTGTCAAGGACCACACCATCTCAAAAGGTTGAGCTGTTAGAAGGAGGCCCAAGAATAGTTTTTGTTATATTTGTTATGCACCCCCTCAAACGAGAGTCCTTGGGGCTTGAAAAGTGGAAATAACACAGGTCCTCCTTTCTTTGTTCTGAAATCTAATTTTAATTGGGGAAATGGAGGTGGTACCAGGGATTGAACCCTTGATCCATTGAAGATGCTATGATGCCATGTCAAGAACAAAATCATTCCAAAAGCTTAAGCCATTAGGAGGAGGCCCATTAATGGTTTTATTATATCTCTTGTAGGATTTTATTATTATTATTTTTTTCAATTGGATTTCATTTTTTTACTGCAACGTTGAGAGAGAGAGTATTTAGAAGTCAGAAATTAATGGTAGCCTGTCCAAAGAGAAACAGAAAACAATTACACATTTCTTTTGCCTCACTTGTTAACTAAGGTCACTACATTGACATTTAGTTGCCATTCTGCAAGAAACTTTTGTGAGCTAGTGTGGGGTTGAGTATAGTTTAGATGCAATTTAGTAATTTTTCTCATTTTTTAAAATTTTATGACTTGATGAACGAAAAACTAAGAGTTTATGACTTATGGTTATGAGTCGATGACTTATATAACATTTTATTTGGGATAATTTTCGTATCCTCGGTAGCTAGCTTATTTTAATGCCATGCATGGTATCAAATCATCGACAGTCTTCAACATGGATTTGTTTAAGCTTATCTTCGTTTTATAGGTATACACATTTTTTAAATTATATAAAAAAATATTTTTCAAAATGATGATATATCATACAATAAGATTCATGATTTGGAACATAGACCTGCTTGATGATGCTTATCTGAATTTGACAATTATGCTGCTTGTTATTCACCTCATGTAATACATCATTAATGAGTTCAGTGAATTTACAGATCATTATTCAAATGGCAGCAGGAAACGGAGTTAGACATGTTTGGGTTGGTCAAAATGGACTGCTTTCAACTCCTGCTATGTCTGCTGTTATACGTGAAAGAGTTGGGACTGATGTAGGTCATGTATCTGCAATATTCATGTGTTTATCTCCTTATCTAGGAAGATAGTTCATAACATTAATGATGTCATTGCATTTAACTATTTGTTTTCCTTGAGCCAAAGCAAAACTAATGGATCTTAACCCTTTCCTTTATACCAGGGATCCAAGGTAACAGGTGCATTTATACTGACAGCAAGTCATAATCCTGGTGGCCCACATGAGGTGGGTTACCATGTTTATTTTAATCCATTTTGAAACAATGAAATCTAGATTTCTTTATATGAATATAAGATAACATTTGGTTCTGGGATCTAGTGTATTGAATTTTCTCTCATGTTGTTGATATGAAAACTGAGCAGGCTGACTCTTAGGCTGTGGTAAGTGGTAACAGCCATATCTATTTAAGGACTACCTTAACTTTGAAAGGAATAGTGAGCTACTCCACCTCATGTTATTGCTTTATTGCTATCTGTTTAATTCTGTTATGACTATGAGTAGTGAGAGATAGTTTCTATTCTTCTATTCTTCTTGCGGAGAAGAAAAGAACATTGGTAAACAATGCAATTAGACATTTTTTTTTTTTTACCAAAATCAATTATCTACTTCACAAAGCAAGCTTGATTTAGAACTTGAAAATATCCTGTTCCTAATTGTTTTACCAATTCTGTTTCATTTCTACTGATTTTGTTTTAGTTTTATAGTTTGGGGGGAATAAAGATTTTAGCAAGTTGCTTTCACAATATTTGCTATTGCCTTGAGAATAAACAAACATGGTGCTCTCGTAGAATTGTTGGTCCTCTTTCTCTCTATTTATACACTTTTTGAACAATGTCTCCTTTTCTTTTCTTTTCCTTTTCTTTTTTTGAAGAAAAGGAAAGAAAAATGGTCTTTGTAACTTTAAATGGGGGTGCTCAATTTCTAAATGTTGTCAATTCAATAGTTGTTTTAGTTTCAGAATGAGGGCTTTTGAATCTCTTTCACTTTTTGTTGGCTCTCTCTCCCTTCAGTCACCTGCTGTATATATTTGATTTTATCATCTTGTGGCACTTGGGCTGTTGGGCGTTGATCTCTCTAGGTATGAACATGTGGATGTGTGCAAGTATTGTTTCAACCACTTGGAATCACCCAGGTTCCTAGCAATGTGTTCCATACTGTTGGCATTGGTTTTTTGTTTATTAAGTCCATTTTGCTTCCCTTCTATAGCTCAATAGCATTTTACTGCCTCAGCTTTAGATAGATTATAGAGAACATAGCTAATTGCTGTTTCCCTTAATGTCAGCAGATATAAACTAAATATTTTAAAGGTGAATGCATTCAATAGAAGGATGGAAATTTGTTATTCCTATTGAATAGTTAATGCAATTATCTTTGACGGTGTCAAAGATATGGTCTTGATAAAACACAATCGTTTGATCCATGTAGCTGACCCTCTCTAATGAGATAAGGTTTGGTGGTGGTGGTGGTTGTTGTTGTATTCTTGATGGTGTCATGGTGCACTGCTAGATATTACATTAACTCTAGATTATTAATGTGGTTTACCTTTGGCTTCTATAATACAGGATTTTGGGATCAAATATAACATGGAATATGGTGGACCAGCTCCAGAAGGAATTACTGACAAGAGCTACGAGAACACAAAAAAGGAGTACTTTATTGCTGAAGACTTGCCTGATGCATTCTTCTATTTTCTATTTTCTATTTCTTTCTTCTTACCTTTTTTCTTTTGTTTATGATCATCCCTTATGCATGTTACTTCACCTAAAACCTTATTCCCAATTCTTTTGTTTGCTCAGGTAGATATCACCACCATAGGTGTTACAAACTTTACAGGCCCTGAAGGACAATTTGATACTGAGGTTTTTGATTCAGCTAGTGAGTATGTAAAATTGATGAGGTAAGATTGCTTTACTGGATTGAATTATCTCACTTTGTGAATTTACTTGAAGGAACTGCAACACTGTAAAATGACTGTGCTGATAATCCCCCCCCCCCCCCTTTTTTTTATAATTTTTCTTGCTTATTCTGTTGAGAAAACTTTCTTGCCCTACCATAATACTAGACAATGGATACTCCTGCCTTTTGCTTTAACATGTAATCATTTTAAAATTATGGCTGAGTTGAAATGCTGAATTTAGGGGGCAGTCTCTGATTTGTTGGAAAAAAAAAATTAGCACCTACTTTATCAGCACTATGGTAAGACTAGAAACTTTTCTGTTAATGCATTGGGATCATTTATTGTTGAATAATTAGCTGATATTTAGGAACTAATTATGGCATGTAGAATCATGTTTATACTAGGAATTTATTGTAGGTTGATTCTAAGTTGATTTAAGGCTAATTCTGATCACTGATTCCCCAGGCTAGAATTGGGGTTGATTGAGAACTAATTGGTTGTAAATGATTGTAAATATCTCTCAATCTGTGTATAAAGATAGCTCTGTGGCTGAAGCAAATTGCTCAAGCCTTCACAAATATTCTTCTTCTTCTCATGTATTGTTCTCTATTTTAAGTTGGTATCAGAGTCGGTTGGGTTTTGATTCTGTATCTGCTTTTTTTTTTTTTTTTCCTTCTTTTGCTATTAGCTATATGTTATTCCGGCTTATCCTTTCATCTTTTTGGCAACGTGCATCACTCCGGTTCATTGTTGCAATCCCCTCCCAGCATCAATGATTTTTATTCCTGATTTTTGGTACTGTTCATGCAGTACTGGTCACACAGCAAGGAATTTCTCTTCCAATGGTGGTGTTTTTCCATCTTTAAAATATGGACAGCCCAAGCAATTTTAAACCTTTGTTCTAGAAAAATCAAGTATCCAATTACAAGGAATTTCTTCAACTCAAGGCAGCCGAACAAGCTCAATCATCATTTGCTCCAATTGTTGCACAAACAGGTAATTTTGTTGGTTTTTCCCCATCCACACCTATTGGTCCATGGATATTGGATTCTGGAGCTTCTGATCATATAGTTGGTAATCGATCACTCCTTACCCATATTCAATGTTCAGATTCTCCTCCCATTGTAACTTTAGCTGATGGATCTAAAACTGCTGCTAAAGGTGTTGTTATGGCTAGACCTCTTCCAAAGGTGCCATTAAATTCAGTTCTTTACATGCCAGGGTGTCCATTCAATTTAATTTCCATAAGTCAGGTCACACCCACTGAATTGTTTTGTTACTTTTCTTTCTGATTCCTTTGTTGTATAGGGCCGAGGCATGTGACAGATGATTGATGTAGGGCGTGAGTCACAAGGACTATACTACCTTAACCCCACATCTTCAGTGGCTTGTCCTATTGCTGATCCTCCTGAGTTGATTCATAATCGTTTGGGTCACCCAAGTATTTCCAAACTTTAGAAGATGGTTCCTAGTGTCTCTAGTCTTCAATCTTTGGATTGTGAATCTTGTTAGCTTGGTAAGCATGGTCGTGCTTCTTTTCCTAGTAAAATAGATAATAGAGCTGATTCTCCTTAGTCTATTTTTCATTCAGATGTGTGGGGTCCAAGTTGTGTGAGTTCAAGTTTGGGTTTTTGATATTTTGTGGCTTTCATAGACGATTATTCTCGTTGCACTTGGTTGTTTTTGATGGAAGATCAGTCAGAATTATTTTCAATATTAAAATCCTTTTGTTCAGAGATTCATACACAATTTGGTACACCTATTTGTATTTTACGAAGTGGCAATGCTCATGAATATTTTTCTGCCAATTTTTCTTCTTTCATATCTTCTCATGGTTTTTTGCATCAATCTACATGTCCACATACCCCTCAACAAAATGGGATTGCTGAATGTAAGAACTGACACTTAGTTGAGACTGCAAGAACACCTTTATTGTATGCAAATGTCCCTTTTCGTTTTTGGGTTGATGCTATTCTGACCACCTATTTTTTAATCAATTGTTTGCCATCTTCAGTTTTACAAAATCAAGTTTCTCATTCTATTTTGTTCACTAAGATCCCATTTATTTGCTTCCATCTTGTGTTTTTGGATGTTCTTGCTTTGTTCATGATCTTTCCCTAGGTCGAGACAAGATAAACTCTACTAGAGCCATCAAATGTGTCTTTTTGGGATACACTCGGTTGCAAAATGGGTATAGATGCTATTCACCCATGTTGAATTGTTTCTTCACCTCTGTCGATGTCACTTTCTTTGAGAAGTCTCCATTCTTCAAATCTTCAGTTGACTCTGCTTTTATTTTTGAGGTTCTGCCGATCCCCTATTTGATCCGTCAACAGTTGTGTCTGTCAATACACTTGCATCTCAAGAGGAACCATCTCTCATTACTTCTCAATGTCATCCTCACCTTGCTTGACTTGATAGTTTTGAAGATGTGCCAGTTGACTCACACTCTACACATCAGCTCCACTTGCCACGAACCAAGTTGCCTCACCAGATAACCTTTTAATGGCATTTCAAAAAGGTACAGATAACCTTCTTATTGCATTTTGAAAAGGTACTCGGTCCACTTGTAATTCCTTTCCCATTTGTACATGCTTGAGTTATCACCATTTATTTGCACACCACCAAACTTTTGTGTCTGCCTTGTCTTCTATTTCTATACCTAAGACACTGTAGGAGGAAGCACTTTACCATCTGGGTTGGTGTCTAGCTATGATTGATGAAATGGCTACCTTACATTCTAGTGACATATGGGATATTGTTCCTTTACGTAAGTGTAAATCCGCACTGGGATGCTGCTGGGTTTTTACGGTGAAAGTTGCCCCTGATGGACAAGTTGATCAGTTGAAAGCTCGTCCAGTGGCTAGAGGTTATACTCAGATTTTTGGCCTTGATTACATTGATACTTTCTCTCCAATAGCTAAGATTGCTTTTGTGCATTTGTTTCTATCCATGGCTGCCATTAGACATTGGTCTCTTCATCAATTGGACAAAAAAAATGCCTTCCTACATGGTGATTTACAGATGAAGTATGCATGGAACAATCACCAGGATTTGTTGCTTAGGGGGAGTCTAGACTAGTATGCATCTGTGCAACTCTTTATATGGACTAAAACAATCTCTTCAGGCTTGGTTTGGAAGGTTTAGTCAAGTTATTCAAGCTTTTGGTATGACTCAAAGTAAGCCTGACCACTCAGTTTTCTACCAACATTCTTCATCACAACTAGGATATTTCTTGTGGTCTATGTGGATGATATAGTCATAACAGGGAGTGATTAGGCAGGAATGGATTGCTTGAAACAACACTTATTTCAACACTTCCAAACCAAAGATTTGGGATAGTTAAGCTATTTTCCTGAAATTGAAGTAGCTCAGTCAAAAGATGGTGTTGCTATTTCTCAAAAGAAGTATGCCTTGGACATCTTGGAAGAGACATGGATGTTGAATTGTAAACCTGTAGATACTCTAATGGATCTCAATGTTAAACTTTTACTGGATCAGGGGGAGTTGTATTCAGACCCAGGGAGGTATTGTAGACTTGTTGGAAAATTGAACTAACTCACAGTCCTGAGATTGGCATCTCTTTTGCGGTCAGTGTGGTTAGCCAGTTTTTGAATTCTTTCCATGATGTTCACTGTGATGCAGTGATTCAAATAGTAAGATAGGGAGCACCTGGGAAAGGATTGTTGTATGAAGACAAAGGAAATATTGAAATTGTCAAATACACAGAATCAAATTGGATATAGGTGTTCCACTTCAGGATATTGTGTCCTTGTTGGAGAAAATCTGATCTCTTGGAAAGTTAAAAGGCAAACAATAGTTGCAAGATCAAGTGTAGAAGCTGAATATCGTGCTATGGCTCTAGTCACTTGTGAATTAATATGGCTAAAACAATTGATCCAAGAGTTGAAGTTTTGTGAAACAAGACTTGTGAAACTCATTTGATGATCAAACAACTTTGCATATTGCGTCCAATCTTGTCTTTCATGAAAGAACTAAACACAGAGAATTTGATTGCCACTTTGTTCATGAAGAAGGTTATGTCAAGAGATATTGTGACGATCTTCATTAATTCTAATGATGGCAGGCATTTACTAAAATCTTCGAGGACCAAGAGTCGATTACATATGTAACAAGCTTGATGTATATGATATATATATGTCCCAGTCTGAGGGGGAGTGTTGAATAATTAGCTGATATTTAGGAACTAATTATAGCATGTAGAATCATGTTTATATTAGGATCTTATTGTAGGCTGATGCTAAGTTGATTTTAGGTTGATTCTAGTCACTGATTCCCTAGGCTAGAATTGGGGTTGATTGACAACTAATTGATTGTAAATATCTCTTGATCTATGTATAAATATAGCTCTATGGCTGAAGCAAATTGCTCAAGCCTTCACAAATATTCTTATTCTTCTCATGTATTATTCTCTATTTTAAGTTGGGTCAATAGTCCTCACACTAAAGATTCTTGGTTTCTTAAAGAAAATTATTATTATTATTTTTTTTGAGTTTGAATCAAGAAGACAAATTAGAAGATAAGACATCCTCAATGAGAACAAATAGATAAAAAATGGTAATCAGACATTCAATGTCTAGCTCTGTGCGCTTTTTTTAATTCAATCATATCTTATCCTTCATTTGCAATTTTGCAGGTCAATTTTTGATTTTGAGTCCATAAGGAAACTGCTGTCATCTCCCAAATTCACCTTCTGGTAAATTTTTTGGACAGCATTGTGTAAACCTGCAAGGTTCTGCTTCTCTCTTATATGCTTCTTCAAGGATACTGTGACTGCCTTGACTTCCCACTGTTATCTTATTGCAGTTATGATGCACTAGATGGAGTTGCCGGAGCTTATGCCAAGTGTATATTTGTGGAAGAGCTTGGGGCACAAGAGAGCTCTTTACTTAATTGTACACCAAAGGTCTAGTTCTCTTGTTTGATAATTTCAAGAAGCAGCTATAAATTCTTCTTAGTGGTATGGTGAGGGCCAACTTTTTTTTTATCTGCGGCTAACTTTTTTTGACACAGGAAGACTCCGGAGGAGGGCACCCGGGTCCCAATTTGACATATGCAAAAGAATTGGTTGCTCGAATGGTTTTGGGCAAATCAGACCCACAAGATGAGCCACCAGAGTTTGGTGCTGCTGCTGATGGTGATGCAGATCGTAACATGATACTTGGTAAAAGGTATCATGGACTTTTTTTGTCATGATTTTGACCTAATATGACATGTTAGCTTCTAATTAACACACTTTTATTGTTAGGTTTTTTGTTAGTCCATCAGATTCTGTGGCCATTATTGCTGCAAATGCTTATACCCTCTTTTTCTGCTGGCTTAAAGGGAGTTGCCAGGTGTTCGTCAAACTTTTAATCTTCTGTTTCTGTGTGTAAGTGTGTGTGTCTGCGTGCACATGCATGAGGGCATGTTGCTTGAACGTGTGCACACATGTGATTGGAGGTAATGCAAGCTCTAACTTGCATTCATTTGATAATGATTGATTAGCATGCTATTAATTAATTAGTTGCCTTGAAATGGGTGGTTAAGTGTCTATTTAATAGTTGCCAACTTGCCACTGAATATCGGGCTTGTTTTCTATCAGGCTTTTGCAAAACTAAAAATAGTAATCTAACAGTTTCTGTTGGAATATACCTTTCTATTTTGGCGTCTCCTGACTCTGCTCATCTCTCACCTTAACATCATCAATCCCATCTTAGTAACCATGCACATATAATATTTAAATTTCCTTTCTGTCAATATGGCAGCACTTCTTGTGGAGTCCCACTTACATGTAGACTAGTCAAAATTAGTGTCATGTATTTGGCACTGGCATCATGTGTGCTTTTTAATTTCACATTTTCACTAATTTGTCAAAACAAGCTGTGCCTCGTATGATATTTATCTCAAGCATTGCTGATATGATGAATTTAAATCGATCTTTTGTTGACATGAACAATTGAAAATAAATTCATAGTGATGTCTCTTTCATAAATTTAATAGCATACATTTTCAATGGTATTTCAGATATATTATCTGCTACTTCGTATTGGTAACCACTCTTTAGAAAAAATAAGCTGATGTGTAGATGATTGCATTATTTGGGATAAGTGTTCCTGAACCATTTAACTAAATTTGCTGTTTCAAATAGAAAAATTACTTCCAATTTTTGTGACCTAAAACTGCAATTGGTCATTGAGATTAATATGATTGGGCTGGAAGGGGAAAGGGAAAAAATGAAATAATTGCAGAAGGATAAAAAATCTTGATTCAGAGATACCATAAATGTATCACTGTTATCTTGTTAGTTAATTAAATTCCCCAGAAGGTCTGCTGACAGTAAAATATTCATCATGTATGGGTTGGTCAGACATGAAATTTATCTATTTGTTTATTTCTAGTGGTTATTTGCATTTGGTATTTGTGGTTGTGAAACTATCTTTAAACAAGTGTCTGCTTATGTTATACCAATAAGGTGTCTCGAGTCTCCTCAATAAGACCTTCCACATGTAACTGCTGGTTACAATTCTATCCAAAGAAACAATACATGTTACAATTCCCAGATGTTCATTACTTTACTAACGAGACCTGGTTTACTAATGCTTGGCTGATGTATGAACATTGCTATCGTTTGTATCATGCTTCTTAGGGATTTATTTGGTGTTGTCCTTGATCTTAGCAACACATTCCAAAAATGTGCACTTTCCATATTTCTAAGCTTTTTGAAACTAAACTTCTGTAGGAGCATGCCTACTTCTGCTGCCCTTGATGTTATAGCCAAGCATCTGAATTTAAAATTTTTTGAGGTATACTGTTTCCTAATGTCTTAAAATTTGTAAATGCTTTGTAGTGGGTTTTAGGCCTATATAATTTTTGTAATTATTATTCAAAGCCATGTCCCCACAGGTTGGAAGTTCTTTGGTAACTTGATGGATGCTGGGTTGTGTTCAGTTTGTGGTGAAGAAAGTTTTGTTTGCTGTGTCCTCAAATAGCATAACATGACTTTTGATAGTAGCCAAGCCTAGTTCTATCCAATGATGTTTCTTACATGTGAGACTAGGGATCATATTCGAGAGAAAGATGGAATCTGGGTGGTCTTGGCTTGGTTATCTATACTTGCATATAAAAATAAAGATAAACTTGGAGGAGACAAGCTTGTCTATGAAGTATGCTATAATTGCATTATGTCCTACTATGTTATAACATCTTGATTGTCACTTATCCTGTATAATTTTTTCCCCAAGAATGTGGATGCAGGTGCAGCAAAGGAACTGATGGCAAATTTGGTCAAGCTACAGTCATCCCTTCCTGAAGTCAATCAGTATGTTAATAATTTTGCTACTTTAACATGATTTTCATTTTGAGACTAACTTCATTTTCTTGCAGTCTTTTTACCATCTTGATGTGATATCGACTAATACTATTAGAATTAAATATTGGTGCCTAGTTCTGGATTTTGTATGAACCATATTTATTCTGTATTCTTTCTTCATCCTTCTAATCTACTCAAATATGTTTTTGATAATAGTTATTGAATTTTAGGATGGGTAATTTTTTTTTTTTTAAATTTTTAGAACTGACGAGTATATAAATTCATGGAATACTATCAGTAAGTGAAGCATGTTTTTAAATGGACTGATGAAGGAGAAATCAAAGCTGAATCTTAAGATCTGACATAGAAGGTATACATTAAGTAACCTTTTTCATTGAAAAAAAATAAAAAAAGTGCATTGTTGGTGTACAAAATATTAAATAGATTGTACAAATTTGTAAATATGTGTATCTCTTCTACCATTAAAGCAGATTCCTTCTAGGTATCCATGCTTATTTACACTCAATTTCCTTTCCACCAACTCTTAATGTAGTGGAAAATTTTACTTATTGTAGTTTTCTATTACTTTGCCCGGTTGCTCCTGATCTAAAGCATTGTTCTTTTATTGTAGAAAGTGCATACCAGAAACAACTTCAAACTTTTACCTCTTCGATCTTTTTCCATATCTGAGTCCACAAGTTTTCATGGAACCCTTTTGCTATGCATGGAAATCGGTGAATGATCCAGAAATTTTGGTTTGTGGGAGAAATACATACAAAAATAAATAACTATAATAGTAGTAGTGTTATTTTTCTGTTTCTCCTTTCACATGTGTGTCATAAGTGAAGTTTCCAAGTCGTACTTTTGTTATAAGTGAATTTTCTCTCTTTTGATTGATAGGGGAAATTTTCTTTAAGTTGAGAGGGCAAGGAATTTTTTCTTTGTGGGCAATTCCCCCCCCCCCCCCCCCCCCCCCCCCCTCCCCCCCATTTTCTCTCCTCTTCCACTAAAAGCAAGGACTGTTTGTAGTTTGTGTGATAAAGAAAAATA